>OZ023215.1:1110610-1203110 GCA_963995525.1 Escarpia spicata
GTGTTAGTTCGTTTTTTAAAATTAATAGAAAAACTGCGAACCCTTTTGTTTTTGGTAAAAATCGGATCCTGTTGATGTTATGAAATATCGAGTTTAGGCAATGAGTGGACGTCCACGAACATATGCCACCGATACGGGAAATGGCCTAAATTAGGCAGACAGAGACAGTGCCCACGCATAAAGGTGTATTTCTATTTGGGAAAGACTATGGAACGAAACAAAGTAAACAGAACGAGTTGGAGAAAGTGCCAGTGGACTGTGGCCGTGGCCCGTGCCGTGGGGTCAATCACAACGTCAACAGATGCAGCGTTCGCAAAGGTTCTTCCAGACAGGTTAGTAGTTTCGAATTATTCAGCTATAATAACGTATATTTACGCGTATGAGTGAGTATATATATTAATGTTTCTTGTACTAAATGTATTAGATTGTTTATCTTTTAGTCATATAGCCAATGGCAATGGCGGTAGGGGCGGCCTGGTTGGGCCCTGTTTACTATAGACTAGTATCAGCTAACATTACGACGCTATGGCATATACTTTGTTGGTAGTCCGTCGTATCCGACGATGATGATGCTGTGATAGTCGTATGTGGTGTGTCCCCAAGTGGCTATGTAGGCCAATTCTGGACGCACATAGTATCTTGCAAGTCGGGCAAGGGAAGCCCGTTGTGGCTAGCGCTGACGATGCTGTTGCCCGGTGTCATCTGACCTTGTCATCTTGCAGGCGTTAGCCGCGTCTTTCCTCAAAGGCCTGGCAGGCAGTCCTGGTGAGGGCTCGCCATTGACTGCTGTCAACTGCTGCGCTCTCGAGTTCTTTTGGACGGATGCCACTGTACTGGAGTTTGGCCTTGATTGCTTCCTTATATCGCTTGCGGGGACGTCCCTGGTACATGTGGCCTTCAGAGGGCTCGCCGTAGAGAAGCTGTCGGGGGATCCTTGTCTCATCCATACGGATGACATGTACAGGTCCATCGTAGCTGGGTTCTCATAATCATCATCTCGATGCCAGTGGCCTGCGCTCTCACAAACACCTCAAGTTTTGTCACCCGGTCTTGCCAGCGGATATGGAGTATAGACATGAGGTTGCGCATGTGGAAAGCTTCCAGCCTCTTGATATGGCGCCTGTAGGATGTCCATGTCTCACAGCCATAAAGGAGAGATGAGAGGACGACGGCTCTATATACCAGCAATTTAGTCGACCGCCGGATGTGGTGGTGACTTAACACCTTGGTGCGCAAGCGACCAAGTGACTGGCTGGCCTTGCAGATCCTTGCGTCGATCTCTTTATCCAAGGACCCGTCACTTGATATGGTGCTGCCAAGGTACGTGAAGCTCTCCACTGCCTTTAGCTGTGTGCCATCGATGGAGACTGTGGGAGCAGGTGTTGTGGTGTCAGAGGCAGGCTGGTGGAGGACCTCCGACTTACCAAGACTGATAGTTAGGCCAAACAGTTTAGACGCCTCTGCAAACTTGTTGAGAATGAGCTGCAGATGACTCTCCTTGTGTACCACGAGGGCACAGTCGTCAGCAAAGAGTGCTACGAGAATGAGTCGTTGCAGTGTCTAGCAGCAAGGCGGCGGAGGTCGAACAGCGAACCGTCTAGCCGATACTTCAGGTAGACACCAATGTCCAAATCTCTTACGGCATAGTTCAAGACACACGTAAAGAACAAGTTGAAGAGAACTGGCGCAAGTACACAACCTTGCTTCACTCCGTTTGAAATGTCAAATGGGGCACTGAGAGCACTTCACCTGTCATGTTATCATGAAATAACCGGACGATGTGGACAAACTTCCTTGGGCAACCAAGTTTTGTCAGGATTGTCCACAGCGCTGTCCTGTTGACAGTGTCAAATGCCTTGGTAAGGTCTATAAATACAACAAACAGGTCCATGTTCTGCTCAATGCATTTTCATGTACTTGTCTGAAAAGACCATGTCCACTGTGCTCCGGCCAGGTCGAAATCCGCACTGTGCTTCTGGAAGGTTTATCTCAGAGACACTGGCTTTGAGTCGGTTCAGAACGATGCGGGCAATACTATTCCCAGCAATGGACAGGAGCGATATTCCTCTGTAGTTGCCACAGTTGTTCTTATAGAGGGAAACTACAGTACATCAAGAAGATCCTGTGGCATGTCTTCATCTTCCCACACGCTGGTTATGGTGTCATGAAAGGCCCCAAGTGTTGCTGGACCCGCTGTCTTGTAAATTACAGCTGGGTTCCCTTCCTTTCCTGCACACATATGTTTGATTTTGTTTTTGTCATTTCATCCAGGCAGGGGGGGGGGGGAGATAGAGGTCTTCTTTGATGAGTTGCTGGGGTATGGAGTCAAGGGCTTCTTCACTCACTGTTGAAGGACGGTCGAGGAGGTTGCTAAAGTGTTCTCTCCATCTCTCGTTGATATCAGCCCTGTCTTTGATTAGGGTGGTGCCATCTGAGGAAAGAAGAAGTGGAGTGGTGTTGAGCTTTCAAATGGTCCGTACACAGACTTGATGGCACTGAAGAACATCTTTGCGTTGTGAGTTTCAGCGTAATGTTCCACTTTCTATGCTTTCTTCTGCCACCAGTTATCTTGCATCTGACGAAGATCTCTCTCTGTGTTTTGCTATGCAGGTGTCTGTGGTGGTCTTTCTTGGAAACTGAGGAAGGGTCATTCTGCCATTCTATATACGCTTTGTTCTTTTCATCCAGCGCCTTGCAGATATATTCGTTGTTTTCATCGAACCAGTCCTGGTGTGCCTTCTTCTTCGGTCCGAGAGTTGACTTTGCTGAGTCCGTCACCATCAGCTTGAACTGGGTCCACTTCTCTGTGGTGTTGCCAGTAAGTTGACGTGGGACATCAACCTGTCATCAAGTTCAACCTGAAACTGCTCGCTGTAACGCTGGTGTTTCAGCCTGGCTGTGTTGAAGGCATTTCTGGTCGACTTTGGACGCTTGCGCTGAAATGGGGAAATGTGCAGCTGGTGATCCGTCCAGCACTCTGCTCCTCGCATGGCCCTTGTGATCTTCACACCCTGGATGTCCCGCCTTCTTACGATGCCATAGTCTATCACGTGCCATTGCTTGGATCTGGTGTGCATCCAGGTTGTTTTGTACTTATCGGACCTGACCAGGCTGTCGAGATCTTCATAGAATCTTTCTTTGGTCTCGTCGGAGCTTGTAAGAGTGGATGCGTAGGCACTTGTGATAGTGGCGTGGCGCTTGGCGTTCAGGGGGAAACGCAGCTTCAGAAGCCTTTCGTTGATCGTTTTGGGAAGGTCCGGAAGCTGCCGCATGAGATAAGTTTTCAATGCTGTGCCACCTCCGTGGATTCTGGCCTCATTCTCCGCCTTGTCTTTCCAAACGAAGGTGTAGCCGCCGCCTGGCTCCCTAACGCAGCCCTCCTCTGCAAGTCGTGTCTCACTCAGAGCCGCTATATCAATGTTATAACGCTGTAGCTCTCTTGCAATAAGGGTATGCCTTCTTTCCGGTCTTGCAGTGTCAGCTTTATATATAGGTATCCGAACATTCCATGCTCCGAGATGGAGTCTACTTGTGTTTCTTTGTTTTCGACCGCTAGAATGGGTTGAACTGCCAGCCGCGGTATGCTGGCCAATTGTAGTAGGGCAGGCAATTTTTAGGCCACCTTTTCTAGGCCCCTCCCTTCCCGCTGCCCTGGATACAGAGTCAAACGACCTTTTGCCCATAGGCGCCTACATGCAGGTTTGGGATTACGACTCCCAGTGATCACCTCCACTTGTTGCTTTGCTCCTCCCCCATCGCCGCAGGGCTTCATAAAGAAATGATGATAGATGAGATGGTGTTGAATGACGAGTAGCACAAACCTGTGCGTGAATGCTTCTAAAGTGGGAAGGCCGTTGCACAGGGGTGGTCCCACTCTCTCGGCCGCAGAAGCCGGGTTTCAGTGGCCCAGAAGGATTGTACGACTGAAGACTTCCTTGATTGCATTGGATGGCCATGACTTCGTCCGTGCTCTGGCATGCCCTACGCACTCCACAGTGCACTGCTGTTCCGCCTTCTTAGCCGATGAATCCAAACTTGATTTCCTCCGCCCGATCCGCCGCAACAGTCTTCACATGCTGTGTGAGCAGGTCCCTACCTCATTTGAGACCCGTTGATTACCCTCACCTGGTTGTGTCTGCCTGTCGAGGCAGTTGGCCGGGATGTGGCCGCATGCTACTTGGAGCCACAGGTGAGAGTTGGGTGCCAGGTGAGAACCAACTTTTGTCTGCCAAAATAGATTCTAGAATATTTGTGCATATAAAGAACTTTGTAACTGGTGAATACTTTACAATACTTAATAAGTGTTATATAAATGTTTTGTTATTTATTAAGCATGTGTGTCTATTCAATTTCAGTTGTGCAGGAACAAGGACTGCTTCAGAGTAATTACATGACAATTCAGCATTGATGTTTCATAATCTCCAGCAATGCTTGTTTTAAGCAAGTATATATTTATATTCTATATCACTATATAACATTAGTGTATGAGCTAAATACAAGCTAGGAGAAGTTTGGTGTATTTGGACTTTTCAATAGTATTAATATGTTTTGGCCGGGTTTTGACCGGTTTTAACTGCTAAATGGTCAAAACAGGTTTGGACCAGCTTTAGTGCCACCCTGCACTACCTGCTACGCGCCAAGTTTACTCAGCTACAGACAGCTGTGGATATTTCTGTATGAATAGTCTTCGCATATTAATTATTTCAGTGTGGCTGAATATTTCCAACATTAGTCGAAATGGTGTTCGATTTAACAGGTCTGCCAGGGAATAAATTGTAAAGTGAAAATGTAATGTAAATCATTTGTGAAAATATAAACCAGTGATAAAAAGAATCATTTAGACAAATTAAACGCGGCATGAAAAGTATATAATATAACAGTCCTCATGATAGATAGACAATTAAAACAAGTAAAATGCTGCTGCAGTGTATCAACAGATTGTTGTTCAAAATGTAAAAGGGCTTTCAATACCATTATTTCATCACAAACTTGTGTTGTACATAACAAGTACCTGGTGTGTGTTGCAAGAATCAGCAACACAAAGACAATGAAACCCTACCACTGTAACAATGCTGGATACTTGATGTATTGTTTCACGGATACTGCTAAGCGTTAAAGTTGAATTGAATACAAATTAATGTTATATTATTGACTTTTAATAAATGTGTCGTCACATATAAAATACCGTATATGTCAGAGCCATGCTAATTGTCATGTTGTCTCCGGTGTACTGGTCTGGAAGGAGGTTCCGGTCTAAGTGTAAGTTCCGCTTCCGTTTTGCGGATGCGATTGTACATGTCAAAGGTTAGCGCCTAATTTCGGCCCGCAGCTGTACGGTCTGGAAGTAAGTTCCGGTCTAAGAATAAGTTCCGAATCCGTTTTGCGTACACACTGTACATGTCAAAGGTTAGCGCCTATTTTAGCCAGCTTAAACACGATGTTTGCCGAAACTATGCGTGACCCAATTATATTATAGTTTACGTTAATGATACGGTTACTTTTGTAATTGTTAATATATATAACCCTCATAATTAGCATAACTTGTAATTATTTGCCAACAAATGTGTTTTATTTCGATGTCATTGTCTCAGAGCGTTGTATATCTTACGACTTCGTCACACAGAGCTGCAGTTTTCAGCGCTGTTTATACGCATAGCGGGTTTTGTGGTAAACACAAATGACACATATCTCCGTCAGTTTGGCATGTATGAAGCTGAAATTGTGTGTGTAATCTAGCAGGCCCATTTGGGGGTGGTTCATAGATTTATATTTTAAAAATATCGTCGGGGTGACAATTTATAAATGACACATATCTCTCAGTTTGGCATGTATGAAGCACCGTGGGGGGGGGGGGGGCAAGTAGGTCAGTGGAGTAACGGTCGCTACAGACGGCGAAAAATTATTAATTATGTAACTCAGACGCCGCGAGCGTCGAACAAGAGTCAAAGGTGATCGATCGGTCACTTGAGGTCACGTTGCTCACCACGACGTAACTCAGTCGTCACATACTTCTGGCACTGGGTCCAAGTTGATCGGTCAGCTGAGGTCACGTTGCTCACCGCGGGTCGCATTTGATGTACTGCGCTTGCACGAGCATGCACAATACGCAAAACGGAACCGGAACTTACTCTCAGACCGGAACCTCCTTCCAGACCGGTACACCGGTATAGGTAGATGTGGATGTACAGCAAAATGTCAGGAAGCTGGTATGCAGTACGTCGAAGACAGCGAACACATACAGTGACGTCATCGATATCCAAACTGATGAATTCATCGAAGAATGCTCGACACTGAACACGTCTCACAGCGTCGAGAGATGTTCCCCGAAGACTCATGCCACATCTGCCAGACCCTGGCACCCACCGTTCCATCACCAACTGCAGAGCTAGTCAGGCGTCACCATATTCGTTTGTCGAGCAACCTGCATTCTACATTGGTTTCTAGTCAGTTAAGCTAACTGACTGACCTGGAAGCCAGTGTACACCCAATCGGCACTGGGGAATCTGTCACGGATGCAACACACGACACAATTGGGATCACTTGGTGGACATTCACATGACAAACCGTTAATATGCAGCATTCTGCATGGCTGTAGAATCTTGTCCGAGATCCTGGACAAATACAACGGCCCAGTATGCCATATTAACTTGGAGAACTAGTTGTACTAAGCACACTAGTCCAATCTCCTGTATTTAGTAAATAAAAACAGGTACCATAGTAGTGTTTTCAGTATACAAATTCATGTCAGTTCCTTCCATGTGTAACTATTACACATAGTCATGTTTGACATTTTAAGGTTTTGCCTGAGGTTGAATGGTCAAGGTGAATGTTGGAAATGACAAATTGGTGTTATTGTGATGCTAACAGTATATTTTCATTGTCATGTATTCAAAGGTTCATAATATGTATGTCTACCTTCTTCAAAAATGAATAATTTATTTTATAAGCTTATTTCTGAGTCATCGCCTATGTCCAAGATGTTATTATTAAAATGTGTATGAAAACAAATGTATATTTAAATGTGCACATTAAAATTTGCTGATAACTTATACGTGGTTGATTGTTATAAATTTGTAATTACCTGGATTGATCAAATGTGGGCCTCCCGCAGAATATGTATCCTCCCTGTGTCTGCCTGACCCAGGTGACCGCCTTAGCTCCTCTTCTGTCTCCTCTCATTCCCATTCTTGGGTTGCAGTGTGGCCTCTAACGATATCATAATTCAAATTACGTATTATGCATTCATATATTGCTGTGGTGAGAATATATACACATATTGGTAAATACACAAGACTAGCTGGCATATGTCAGTTGAAAGGTATCACAGGATACCAATTACATAGACTACAGCCAGGCACCAAGGACCACGATGGAAACAAGTGCGAGCATTATCTTGTGTAATCCTTATATGTGGTGTACTCTAGCTGTATTTATATTTTATGTATCTACACGTTTACATTTTAAATTGAATAAAATAATCGTCACCATCATGGTTGTCATATACATTTTTTTTTTGTGGAGTAAATTACATGGCAAATCAACAACATTCTGCAGTAATAGTATCAACATGTGAGTCACAAAACACTGTTTTAATAATTCTGATCATCAATATAATATTCCCGTGTTTGCCGTTCTTTTGCACGAAATTACGGATGCTCCCTCACTAAGTTACTTGCACGATCAACAGGGGCCTACTGCCAAACCAATGTTACTTGTTATTTCGCACCCTCACGTCATCTACTCTCTATATGTGTTGACGCAATAACATAGCTTATTAACAAGATCCTGCGTAACCAAATGCAATACATATCAAATATTATGCTAGCTGATTTGGTGACTGGCTTAGACTTGGAAAGTTAGAGTCAGCCTAAAATCGAGTGTAGACGTTCGCAAGTTGCAATTCTCGTTGAATTAATACACGGCTACACGTTCTTGTTGCTATCTGCGATAGTGTAATACGTACCTTCGTACAACCACTTTGGAATCTTCATCTTGATACACCAAAGCACGTTTGTGTTATTATTGTTTTCGAATTCGTGGATGCCGATCTCGCGAAAAGCACGTGACCGAAATGGCGCAGGAGTTGGCTTTCGCCATTGGCTTTCGACAGCTATACCCGGTGTAACAACAAATCTTTTTTGTCGATTAAAAAAACAAGTATACCTTTTTTATTAAACCGACTGTACACACTAGATAAACTTTTCACACATTACACATCTGGACCTAAAAGAACCGGATTGGCGATGGGCAAACGAATTGGTTGAGGACCTTTAATTGTGGAGCGCTGAGAGCAAGTGAACCTGAGTTCGAATCCTGTGCTGCAGTGTCGAACGTTGGGCAAGTTCGTTCATTCTACTTTGCTGCAATTCAGTCAGCCGTATGAATGAGTACCTGTCTATAAACAGTGGTTTATATTTGTGTACATATAGTCTTCGCGCACTAATTGCAGTGTGGCTTGATGGTTCCCAGATAAGTCGAGATGGTGTTCGATTGAGCAAGTCTGCCAGGGAGTAAAGTGTGAAGCGTTTTGACCAGTCCTGATGATTGGAGACTGCGCTATATAAGAATTGACCTTTACTTTTTCGTTTGCGTATTAATATTTATACATAATTATTAAAGTTCGGTTCAGATGTATATTACACGAATCCTGTTGCAGTATTACACGGGCCCAATACGTGTGCATAACTTCCTCAGAAAGACCAACACTTGGCTGGACAGAATAACCAGTCTGGAAAGTAAACAGTGGCTCAACAAACTCAACAAAATTAAGGTCAGTGAATAAGTATACCCCACCAGTACACACATATGCTAAAGAACCATGGTTTTATTCTTTTTACTGCCGTTCCGAACCTTGTCTTTCTCACTCAGCTGTACTCATGGATACCTGGCTATATAATATTATAATGTTGGATATTGAGTGAATGGATACTCTTAGCGCAGGAATTGCTACGTGGTTGAACGCTTCCGAAAACAGTCCAGTCAATAAACTGCATTGCCGAGTGCCAAAGATTGAACACCGCACTAAAAGAACCTATCCGGCTACTTCAGATATAATAGATTATATATGTGTGTGTGTGTGTGTGTGTATGTGTGTGTGTGTGTGTGTGTGTGTGTGTGTGTGTGTGTGTGTGTGTGTGTGTGTGTGTGTGTGTGTATAAGACACATTTTTGCGGATTTGGCAAACGTTTGATGAGCAACTCGCTAGAGGCGCCACTGTCGCGGCGGTAGAATTGACCAATCAACGACGAGTATTGATAAAATGTCCGGATGTGATTAAAATGACGGGTGATTTATAAAGGTTGGGTAGGATGCGTTGTTGGGTGAGTGGTTGGTGTAGTTGACATCGTGTGTGATGACGTCATCGGGGTAACACCGTGGATTTGTGGGAGTTTCGGTGGGAGAGCTCGATGTCGAGGGGGCCCCCTTAGTTGTTGGCGTGAGCGGTAGATCGACGTGGCTCACTTAATGTTGGGGGGGGTACCAGATGGACACCCCAACTTCACGAAGTCCCTCCGCGGAGGGGTGCTGGTGGAGCAGTTAAAACTTCCCATTCAGCGACGAGTATTTAGAAAATGGCGGGATGTTATTAAAATGGCGGGGAATTTAAAGCCGTATCAGGTAAAACTGACCAATCAGCGACGAGTATTTTGAAAATGCCCGGATGTTATTAAAATGGCGGGGGATTTAAAGTTGAAGCGGGCAAGAATGACCAATCGGCGACGAGTATTTAGAAAATGGGCCGATGTTATTAAAATGGCGGGGGGTTGAATATAACCAATCAGCGACGAGTGTTTAGAAAATGTGCGGATGTTATTAAAATGTAGCCCATGAACTAAATAACTAGGTCAAAAGACGTTTTTAAATAGGTCATTGCGCATGCGAAATAGTGTCTTTTCTTATGTTGCATAGGGGTGAACCATTTTCTCGGGTATAGTGCCTCCTAGCGTATACATTTAGAACAAAAAAATTGGTCAAATCCTGTCGAATAGGGAGTGAACTAAATAACTAGGTTAAATGATGTCATTTCCGGTTACCATGCAAGTCTACGACCTTCCTTTAACCGTACAGTTTCACGATGTATCTTAACCCTACTTCCGGTTACCGTGCAGGTTCACAATGTCTTATTAAGCCTAGTTCCGGTTACCGAATAACGATGTCTGTTGAAGCCTATTTCCGGTTACTCTACAATTTAGCGAGGTCTTTTTAAGCCTACTTCAGGTTACCGTACATAGTCGAATTGGTGTCGCCACCTAGCAGTGTTGTGGGTGTTTGTCTTGTGATGTTGATGGTTTTGAGTGGCGCTGACTATCGGTTTTGTTGGGTTCGGAGGTTTAGCGAAGGGTGTGCCGAGGGATTTGATAGTTGGTGGCGGCGGTGTGGTGTTTATTTTGTGATGCCCACGCTTATGGTGGCGCCGCCTATCAGCGTTGGTTGGTTGCGATTCCGACGATGTTTAGCGAAGAGAGCGAGCGGTTTGAAGGTCAGTGCCGATGGTAGAAAGAGATGTCATGAACGAGAGGTTTAGTAAGTCGACGAATCGTTATTTATCCGAGGTGATGTGTGATGGAGCTGTAATACGTATATGGCGGTGTTATAGTGTAACCCGTCTGTTTTGATAGCCGTGGGACCGGGGCGTGGGAAGATATCGGTGTGGAGTGTCGCCGCCTAACGGTGTCGTGGGTGTTTGTTTTGAGTGGCCGACGCTTTGGAGTGGCGCCGCTTTTCGATTTTGGTGGGTTAAGATTCGGAGGCTTAACGAAGGGGGGGGGGGGATGGGCGAGGGTTTCGATAGGGGTTGGTGGTGTCGCCGCCTAGCGGTGGTGTGGTGTATATTTGTGAAGCCGACGCTTATGAATGCGTCGCCCAAGGTACCGCGATGAACGAGAAGTTTAGTAATTCGAAGAATCGTTATTTATTCGAGGTGGTGTGTGTAGGAGCTGGAATGTCTTTTGATAGCCGTAGGACTGGAGCGTGGGAAGATATTTGGGTGGGGTGTCGCCGCCTACCGGTATCGGTGTTTGTTTTGTGAGACTGACGTTTTGGAGTGGCGCCGCCTATCGGTTTTAGTGGGTTAAGATTCGGAGGCTCGCTACCCGAAGGCGTGTCTGGACTTGTTTGTTTTTTCATGCGTTACCGTCAAAACAACTTACGGTGCACAAACAAGAAAAAAGACACATCTAGCGAACGAGTCTGGGCAAGTTTCCCGCCACCTGTCGGATAGCGGGAGAAGGTCGTGATTGAATTAATGTTTCCTAATGAACGATCGACCCATACGGAAATGGCCCATCTATGCTTCGGTCCCGGTCGACCAATGATGACGATGATTATTATTTTATGACAGATAGTTAGTAGACGGTTTATAGCCAAGTAACATTTAAAAAGTATACAAGGAATTTGTGGCATTGCGGCATAACAACTCAACTAATCTTTACAACATCCAATACTTTTCACGCTTGTCTCCCGTCACCCCCTGGCACACATGCGCACGCGTAACAAAATACAGATCAGAAACTTTATAAAACGCGTGTAAGTTAAAAACAACGACATAAAAGTGCTAACTTAGTAAATAAATAAAATATTAATATAATAATAGTAAAATTCCATGAATGCAGCATCACAACCGTCTAACCAAAAACAATAAAACAGTATATAGTGGTATTTACATTTTTTTGTAGTTAAATGAGTAAAATAAGCATGACGACACAAGAAAGGAATTGGCAGAAGACATAGTTGTGAAACGAGAAATACCTCTTCTTTCAAGTGTCTTACAGCCTTACGTAAAAACTGTTTTTAAACCTCGTTGTTCTAGTCTTAATACTCCTGTAGCGCTTTGCAGAGAGAAGAAGCTCAAAGAGATGGTTGGCTGGATGGGCTGTATCCAGCACAATGCTTCTGGATTTACCCGCGCAACGAGCAGGGTAGATAACTCTAGTGATGGCATCTCGCGCCCAATGATTTTGACGCGCCTTTCACAATTGCTTCTAGCTGCTGTTTCTCTCCTTCGTTTAGTTTACGAGCGAACGATAGACACCAGGAAGTCAGTCCTATGCAGGTGTCATGGGTGAACACATGAAAGTTTCGTTGCAGATAGCATCATGAAGAAACATAATACATTTGTAGTGTAGAAGCTTATGTAAGTGTGACATCTTGTGTTGATATTCCATTGTTACCAGGAAGACGACACGTCTTACGTGCTGAACGAGCAACGGTGGTCCGCGTGCAAAGGGTCCAAGCCCCGCTACCGGGGCTATCCGTGTAGTTTGTGGACCCTATTTCACGCACTCATTGTCAATGCTGAACGTACAGAACGACACAGTAAGTATCGCAGACTGCATGTCTTTAGTTCCAGACAGCATTTTTCATCACGGTTTTCAAACACTTTCATGACATGTTTCAGCTATGCCTAGCACCATAATCTGATATCAAGAATGACGCTGAATAGTTCTCATGATACCTTGTTATTTTGCTCATGCGATACAACTTCCATGTTTCAAACAGACAGCTTATCGTGCAGTGATATTTTCATGGTTCACACGGCATGTTTATCATGGCACGATGCAACCAAGTTTCATATATCATGTTTCTCAAATCAAGTTCTGTCCACGTTTCACGCAACACGATTACAGTTTCACGACACATCATGTTTAACAAAACGGATTTATCCTATCACGTAACTTCCGTATTTAAAACACAAAGTTTCACAATTCTGACATAGAACCCAGAGCCGTAGCCAGCTTTTCACAACAGGGGGATCACAGTTTCCCAATATAGATTCCAGGGGGCGCCACATGCTCATATGGGGTTATATTTTTCACAATGCAAACAATATATAGACAACCATCTTAACTATGTACATTGCCTAAATCCCAGATGTGCAGTTAGAGGTGTTTCAAATCTACGTTGGATTCGAACAAATCTCATATAATTATTTTATATGTTTTTTATTATTATTTATTCCATCATACCCTCAGTCCGCTGTCACACGGTCATCGTTATGATATAGTTATCGTATACGTGTATATGTGTGTGTGTAGTAGTAGTTTAAATGTATCCTTGTGGAGTCACATGAAGACGGCATCTAGCATGCCATGTGAACCCATACAACATAACATTACTTTTTAAAATGATTGTTTTGTGTATACGTTTATGTTGCAGTTTGTTGTTGTTGCAAAATACAATTTGATTTGATTTGAACGTAATAATTGAGAATTTGCCGAGATTAGCCCCCCTTTTTGAGATCCATAACTACGTAACCAGCAACAACAGGATTTCGGCAACCACAACTAAGGCCACATAATTCACGGTTTCTCACCAGCACGCGCATTTTTAAATATGTGCCGTTAAACTTTATTTGTTATTGTTAAAATAAAATTGATTTCTGTCAAGCTGGATGATGAATTTCTCTACAGGTTTGTCGCTTGTTCGAAATACACTCGTTACACGTCTTAATTTGTTGACTGCTGAGAATAGCCCTTAATAGTTACAGTGTATTCTGTGTCGGGAGACTCTAAGGCTTAAAAGCCGCTAGCGGGAGAGCCACCCACGTAGACATAATAGTTACTGCAATTAGTCAATTAAACATAGATAGACATATAAATGATTATTCAGAAGACAACTTTCATGTCATTCATATCCGTATACTCCCGCTGTGGAGCACACCGTAAAATATGAAGCGATTCGGTAGAATACATATAAGGTCGCCATAATCCAGCACAATAAAGATGAGCCTACATGTGATTTATCCATGGCTATTTCATTTCATAGGAAAACGTTTCATTGGAGAACAGAATACTGTGCTCAGTTTAGACTCAAACACATGAATCCCATGACCCCCCCCTGGCTATAGGCCTGTAACCAGGTTTTGCCGAGGGATGATTCGTTTTGGACATACAACTATAAACTCACCGCCGCTTCCCCTGCACCGTTGGTTGTCCTCTACCTTTCTTATATGCATGTAATGTAGTATTCTTAATTACCAATTACATTTTGCACGCCATTGACGCTCGTCAAAAATACACATTGAGGCTCTCGGGAAACCTTGATTTGTGTCACCTTGAGGCTCACCAAAACACCTTCAAGCTCACCAAAAACATCAAATTGCACGAAAACCTGCACTCCTACAATATCCTAAATATTGGGGTGGGGGAGCTAATATTGTATCCAGTCTCTATCAAACATATATTGGGGAGCAAGTCCCCCGGTTCCGGCGCCTATGTTATTTTAGGAGGGGTCGTAAAATGGGTTTCAAAAATATGTCGATGAGTTAAATTTCTATCACTTGAACTTTATTAAATATGGCACCGCTGGCGAAAATATACCATGCTACCCCTTACGATACCCTTTGACAGCCAGGCAGCTTCTTTAGCGTAGACCAACTGGGTGTATGTTCCGTTTTTGGAAAGAAAGGGGATCGTAAACTCCCTAGTTACGGGCATGGCTTGAGGTCGCTTCCTGCCACGATTCAGACACGAGGTTCAACCCGAAGGAGGTTCCGTTGGTGCTAAACAACTACATCCAGGAGTTCTTTAGCTGTCGCGAATGCGCGTTCCACTTCGGCGGGAGCGCGCTACGGATCGACCACGAAGTGACGGGGCCGACCGACGCCATCTTGTGGTTGTGGCGGTCGCACAACATCGCCAATCTCTGGCTGCACGGAGACCCGACCGAGGATGTGCTACAGGCGAAGATTCAGTTCCCGTCCTACGAGGCATGTGCCCTGTGTCGCCGTGCGCACAGCTACGATCTCTTCGATAACCGGACCGTCTGGGACGAGGCGAACGTCTTGCATTACCTCATGCGTTTCTACAGCAAGGAGAACGTCAAACTGGACCGCTTCAAAAGTTCCTCAGAAGGTAGATGCATTACTTACACGCACGCATGCACACACATATTTAGTAAATATAATTGTATTTCAATCACTATTAATTACATATTATAGCGATAACGAATTATATGACAAAAATTGTATTTACTTTCGATTACATCACCAAGTCTACTCATGAAACATATTTACATACCTAAATGCACGTGTATGTACGCAACGGGTTGATTAATAATTGTAGACCAACTAATCGTGTGTGACCGTCACCCGTCTCGCTTTCAGACTGTGCCAGTAGCGCTGTGTTTCGCTGTGAAATCGGTGCCAATGTCATCTGGGCAGTGTCCGTGCTATTCGTCGTGTACTGGTCTTGGGACGGAAGCAAATTATAACGCGTCATTTGCGCAGGAGACGTCGCTGATACGCCCGTGTTTGTTTTCTCGTGCAAAGGCACAAGGTGTTTGACGCTCGTTCTTGATTTGTACGTATGGCAAGACGGCGAGGCGTTTACTGGTGATGTGCGTCGAAGCTGTGCAATAAATAGTGGAAAAACAACTTTTGCGCGCCGGTAATGATTCAAATGACCCCGACATTATGAGTAGTATGACCTGCTTCTACATAATTATATATATATATATACTCGGTTGCGTTCAGTTACAATATCCTAGTGTATATAAGAATAAACGTGCAGTCGTGACCTTTTGTTTATAAAACCAATCGGTTAACGAAACCGGTTACTGCATGTTAGCATCAACAATCACTTCGCCCTGTAGGAGAATGAGCGCAAAACCGTCACAAATCCAACCAGCACTACTTGCATATGGCCTATGGCTTGCAGGCATGCGCAATACCAACATACGAATCACTTGTAGCATAATCGAACTGCCCACAAAAGCGAAAGAAACGTCTTAGAAGACGTCTCCCCAGAGTAACAAGCTGTGTCTTTGATATGGGGCACGGGCGTCTGCAGACTCTGCAAAGTTCTCACAGATGGAGTTATTTACTAGGAAAATGTACAACTGATTCACCTAACGTCCATAGGATATCTGCCACGTGTAGTATAGTATTTACATAATTACTTCCTTTCAAATTTTTATTCACTTAAAATATAGTTCGTGTTGTGAGGTGGTAGGCGACGAGACTGGTTATACGCAGCTTATGTGACCCGGACAACTGAAATGTGAAAAGGATTGCCAGCAGCTTGATACAAATGTAACAAACACCAACGTTTTTGCTTTTATTAAACATAATATATATATTACAAGATGCTACAATGGTACATACAAAGTGATACGACTGGCTATCATTTCTTGCAGTTTACACAACACGTCCAAAATGCACTCTGTCCAACATGTTAAGGTAACACGTCGATTCAACACTTGTCGAGCTTCCAGTGTCCGCCACAAAGACAGAACTTTGCCCACTGCCTGTCCCACATGTTCATGGTCGCCGACTTAAAGTTGGCCGTCTTCCTGCTGCCGTCTAGGAGAGACGTACTGTTACACCGCGAACACGTCTTTGTCGCCTCCGACCCGTACACACCGAGCGTCAATTGACGGATGATGTCCCGTTTCTGACGACACTGAGGCTGCTTCTCCGGCATCACAGACGGCAACACGATGCCCTTCGACGTGTGCTTCGGCGCCTCGCCGAACGTAAACGTTATCGGATGCTGCTGGCTGAGAATCACCGCCGAGTAATCGAGTTGTCCGAACATCCCTTGATCGGCCGACGGAACCCGCACCTGGCTCTGCAGCAAACAGCAGTCGTCCAACAAACTGTCGTCGTAGCTGAAGCGACCCGTGGCGCTGTCTCTGCTGACCAGCCACACTTCGGTGACGAGCTTAAAGAGGAGAGCCAGACAATCGAAGTTGGCGCAGGTGCACGTGAAGTGCGGCAAACACCCGGGGTTGACCGCGCCCCACATGCGGATGACGACCAGGAGTTCTCGGAGACAGGCGAGGACCGGGACGTCGTGAAGGAGGGAGAGCCCGGGGAACGAGGAGCCATAGCTGTGGGCGAGGGGCAGGGAGGTGAGGAGATAGAGACTGAGGTCCGCCAACCACTGGATGAGTTGGTGCAGACACTGCAGGGTCGCCGGGTCGACGTGGTACTCCCGGCGGTCCAGCCCGCTCACCGACACGAACTTGTCGATGTCCGTCTCCGCAATGTTCGCGCAACTCTGGGTGAGCTTCTCCGGTGGGCTCTATCAGGAACACACGCATACAACTATATTTCGGTCACTATATAAATTGCTTAAAAATTTATTAATAAACAAATACTGCAACAGTCGAGATTCTTTAGAAACCACAAGAGGCTTACATCAAGGACATCCAGGACAAAATAATTGTAAAATCATTTTCCTTGTTCGATAAAAATACAGCATAAAATTAAAACAGTACGTTAATATGGAACAAGGTGAATAGGACATGCATGTGCGTATATATAATAACTTTTTAAAATGTCAAATACGAAAACAACAATTCTCCTTACAGGTAATTGGTTCTATATAAAGTAAACATTGCTTCTGTAATTATAATACATTGAATATTATATTTATAAACAATACTTCTCACGTATGTTATTTATTAATGTTGAACTTAGTTAAGCTACACAACAGTGGACACAGACCTTCTCGGCTGTAGTGATGGCTTTTGGTCGTAGTAGCGAGCGGAACAGCGTACTGATGGAGTGGACGAGTAGACGACACAGACAGTCGACTGATCGCTGCTGACCGGTGGTGCTACAGCGATAGAGAGACGCCTTGACTGCCAGGAACCGCGGCAACAGCAGCTGCTGGGTGATGACTGGCTGCTGGCAGAAGTTATCCCGTAACTTCTGTATGACGGCATCAACGACACCTGTCGAGGGCAAGAGAAAACAAGAACATAAATGACATAATGACTGTATGTATCAGGGCACCGTATACGGACACCCTAAAATTATACAAAAATAACTGAGAAATAGTTTATACTGCATAACACAATACAAATTATCAGATTTGCATCACTTAGAAGACAATGAGGATCAGGCCTTTATGCACGATCACATTTTTACCAGTCCAAAAATGTCAGCATGCACGTCTGCATAAGCACATACAAACCAGTCCAAATGGGCCTATATATGCACGTATACGTGTGACACACATTTTAAAGCACAATGGACGTATGCTTAACAGTGGCAGTCTATAACAAATACGTTTTTTTGCTCCTCAAATTTCTACCCATCCAAATTGAAAAACTCAACCCGTCCAAATGCCGGGTGCTTGGGTCTTTAGATAAAGCAATGACGAGGGTTGACCACGGTCACTCACCTGGTCTGACCGCGGCCTGGACATCCCACCAGTCGTGCCCGGCTATAATGAGATACTCCAACATAGCGACGAGGTACTGCGGCGGTACCTGGCTGACCGGATCCCTCGTGTTGGCTGCCTTCATCACGTACACGCAGCTGTACTGGTCAATGCCGACTAACACGGCTCCTGTCACTGTCTGCTTCATATCCGCCATATGCGCCACCATCTTCTGCGTCTTCTCCCCGTCTCCGTCGCATTCTGTGATCCCCATGTCCAGATTCGTCGTCGTCATCGGCTGAAACGTGTGCTTATTAACGAGCTTCACCGAGCCGTCCTGGTAACCGATGGCGACGTACTGGAAGAGCGTGGGGGCGCCACCGGTGCTGCGGACCGGGAACTGCGGCACGGCGATGGCGACGGGAAGGCTGACATGAGAGATGCTCGACTTGTAGATCCACTTGTGTATTTGGTGTATGGAGTCGGCGGTGTCGCCGGTCTGGTAGAGTCGGTGCAGCGCCACGGACTCCGTCATGAGGTTCCATAATTCGACGTGACTGCTGTCGATGTCGCCGGCGCCGACGATGACGGTGTCACCGGACTCCTTGAGCATGTAGCGGACATGTGTGATGCAAGCTGTGGAGGAGCAGCGTAGGGCGGCGTCGATATGACAGTTGGCGTAGAAGCTCGCGATGGGTCGGCAATCAATGAGACAAGGCTGGGTCTTGGTCGGGTCGACTGTAAGCGACACGCGGTAGCACTGCACCGCCGACGAGATGTTTCCGTCGCTGGTCACCAGGAGGAGGCTGCCATTCGTGTCGTGGGTGATGTCTGCGAGCAAGACCCTATTGCGGGTGGTCGTCAGACTCGCTAACTGCATCGCCCCCTCGGTTGAGTCTTCCTCAAACACCGTCACACACACCTGCAGTGTAAGAAACGACATAATTCAGGGATTCCTTTGGACAGCGTAAATGCATCGATGACGCGTTGTACGCTGAAATGCCGCATTCTATTATGCCGCATGTGCCTCAAAGACGCATACAAAAACGTGTCTGAGAAATCTAACAAAGCTGAGGGGCACTTGTGTAGAATTCAGGCCCACCTCGATTTTGCCGTTATTAACTATAGTTTTGCCTAAATTGGACACGTCGATGCGAGAATAAATTAATTTCACATTCTCCTAGGCATATTTACGCTATGAAAATAGGGTGTCTTAGCACATTTTGACGCCCAAATAGTTTGCTCAAGTCTGCGCCGAAACACAGACAACGGCCGCGAGGACAACAAACTGAACAATGAATGGGAGTTATTTAAATAACATTTTATACTGGTGACTGGACATCGAAAACGGTATAAACAATACCCTTACAATTGGAGTTCATTTTAAAAGAAAAATAAACATTTTAAAAAGCATATTTATAAATCATGCCTCCGTCACCAAGACTTACAAATAGTACATTCATTACAAATGCCCCTGTCACCCAGGGTCATAAACTTTGAAAAAAGACAATGCTATGTTCTAGTTTTAATATAATAGTCTTACAGTATAGTATAACATAATTGGGCTAATTTAATTGTGTGATATCCCCCCAAACTTATTATCAAATTTCCTCTTAAAATATTACACCAATGCAGTCTCAACCACAGACTGGGTGAGGCTATTCCATACACCTGTTCATCGGTGTATAAATTTGTTTTTTATGTTTAATCAACATCGTTCTTTGAATATTTCTAGGCGGTGCTCTCTCGTATGTGAATCGCTGTCCCTCAATGTCACAAACTGCTGCATTGTATTCTCAATTAGAATCTCGCTATGGTATCCGTGAAGCAGTAGACTGTAGTATCATGACCAGTCCATGAAAAATGGGGCACCTACCCAGACTGTATCTAGTTTTGTAACGTTACAGATTTTGAAGAAAAAAGCTGAACTTTTCTGAGCATGTTGATATTGATGGTTATATATTATGTACCGAGAAATATGTCGCACAGACAGTCCTGAATAGAATTAAATAACACGTCTGGTGCTCATTTATTAAAATATAATGTTGTTAAAAGGAGACAGTATGTTCCTAGTTTTCACTTATTAATTAATGTTTTTAAGGCTATACTAAGTATGTTGACGTTATACTGCCCACCAACTTGTGGTTGGTAAACTCATAACAACGTTTGCAATTTGGTAGGTACGACCCCAGAATATTTTCAAAAAGTAAATAAAACATCCAGTTTCAAAACAAGACAAGCAGTATTGGCAATACAGTCGAGTCGGGCTGATTTAACTCCAATACCATTTCACGTTCAATGATGTCCCATTTCCCACGTTCCTGTTACAAATGACTATGCCCACTAATTCCGGGCAGAGGAACTGACTGGCTTCCATTAACACAAGATATGTTAATTATAAATATGTTCAATGTATACTGCCAGCAAAATTGCATTTAATAAACCTGGCATAAATTAATTATTGAAAGATTTGCTCATGAAATGTTCAAATTGCATACAAAACACTGAAATAGTAAGTTTATAGCAACAATAGTGTAAGCTCTTGGAACTGCTCTTTGAAGTAGCCTGCGACAAGCCTTGTTCTTATGATCAAGTACAACTGATTAAATGATGTATTGTGTGCTGACATGTATCATTGACACAGCGTCCAGCTAGGAGCCAAATGAGACACTGACCAGTCCAGTAGCAGTGACCGCCAGCCACCCAGTCACTGGTTTGCCGCCAAATTGTGAGAGAGACGGAGCAAACTTTAAGCGGGCGACCTTCTCGCTGTATAACATGCTGTCCTTCATGTCAGCGTTGAAGATCATCTGGCAAAGAACAGTGCTCATTTAAATTAAAGCAAAAGTGTTGTATCATTTGCATCTTTAAAACGTGTAATATACTATAATACAGTACCTGTAGTAATATACTATAATACAGTACCTGTAGTAATATACTATAATACAGTACCTGTAGTAATATACTAATGCTTCATTTATATAGCACAAATACCAGCACTGAGGTCGGATGCATTGTATAATACATAAATTAATCAAATATCATGTTGTATAGTAAACAATATCTATTTTAACAGCCTAACCGAGTGGTTAGGTGAAAATGTAAGTAATGATTATGTATCATATTCTCCCACAATGTGTATATATGTATTAATATATTTTGTATTATTTTAATACATCTTACAATCCTAGTGATTCAACAATACCTCATTTCAGTAATGCTAAAATGAGCAGGTTGAGACATCAGACATGATAGTATTTCATGAATGATGCTGCATTGCATTCATCACATTTTGCTGCTGTTTACAGGAGGTTCTGCTTGCCTTCATGCCGTCGTGCAGCCAAGCAATTGAGATGATTTCCTCTCCCGTGATGTTGTTCTGCTGCACGCATTTCCACTCATTCAGCAGATAATCCTATCATAATCAAGTGAATCAACACACTCGCTTTAACAGTTCAACACAAGTTTCTCTAATATAAATTAGTTGTAAGTTAGTTAGAACGTAGTTGAACACCTTGTAGACTAGTAGGTGACTTGTTCTGACATGCCGAACGAGAGGAATGGTGACGAGAGGAATAGTAACATATTTTAGGATGAATTAAAACAAATCAGATGTTAAAAAGAGGGAATTGGGGGTATATTTCCCAATAGGTGCCAAGTACTGTCAACTATAACAATAAAAATGCGGTGTTATTGGAATTCTGAAAATGGGTATTATAACAAATTACATAACAAAATGCAACTGCAAAATGGCCATTATTTCCCATAAAAATTTATGAAATCACATTTTTAACTTAGTTACACTAAGTTACATTATTACAACAAAGCTACTGGCTAACACTTGGGGGTGATTTTAAGTTTTTAACTGGATAACCTGATTACAACCTATAAATCTTATTTATGATTTGTTAATAAGGAAGACGTGTCCAATGGTGAATACCTTCATCTCCCAGACTTGACACTTGCCAAATGATGTCGCAATCAGAAGTTTTGTGCCACTCTGGTGCCACTCCAGTGCCACCACCTTGTCCATGTGACTGGTCACATGATGAAGTTCCCATGGCCTGTCTATATCACATACACACACTTCATAGATCACTTCCAGTGGTGCCGAGAGTCGCCTAGTAAAACATACATGGTACATTTAAACTATGCCTATTTCACATTATACTATATGTACTTAAAAGTAACGCACTGGCTATTTCTTGTTCTGCTCGACAAATAAGGCTGTTTTCTGTCCTTATTTCTCAAGCTAACCAGACGTTGTTATGACTGACAAGATTGTTGAATTAATTAGCGCCATTTTGTCAAGCTCTGGTGGACATCAAGGTGAATGCCCTGAAAGTAACCCTAATTCAGTGTACTTGCATACATGTACATGTCAAGATCTGCTCGAGAAATAAGAGTCAAATTGGGTCTTATTTCTCGAGCAGCTCAATAAATAATGTTCTATTTTTTCCACATCATGGTGGGGAAGGATAAGCAGGAAATGAAATGTAGTATTGCATAATTTACTTGTTTAAAAAATTTCTTTGTTCGTGCATATGTACTGAAAGTAATTGTAAACTGTGCACTTGCAAGCAGGCCTGGGGTAATAGTAATATGTAACAATTATAAATATTGAAGTAATAGTAATAGGTTGAGCAAAAACTAAATGTAATAGTAATAGGAACTTCCTATTACTATTATATGGATATGTGCTAACCCTCTCAAAACCAGTAGCCTACTACAGGTTAGAAAATATAAATTGCAAACTTCTAATATCAGCAAAAAAGTCTTAACTGCCATTGCATACTCACTTGTGCTGAGTTACACTGTATATAAATTAGATTAATTAATAATAAAAAATAAGTTATTTAATATTTATATTTAAAAAAAAATGTACTCGTACTTTTAGTCATACTTTTACTCGTACTTGTAAGAATGTATTTGTACTTGTACTCGTACTTGTACTCATACATCATCAAAGTACGAGTACTCATAAAAATGTACTCGGCCCCAGGTCTGATAGGAAGCAATGTAATAGTAATTGACCTATTACTTTTATATTACTATTGAACATTTAAACCGAATTCCAAGTACACAACAATTCCATTTGATTAGGTTGTAGATTCCACTAGTTTCTCCAGGTTTTATGGTTGATCCCCTTTGTCAACACCAGCATGGCCCTGGTGAAGTTTTACCCTAGAGTTTTATGGTTGATCCCCTTGTAAACTTCAGCATGGCCTAGTGAAGTTTTACCCTACAGTTTTATGAGCATTTACATAGCAAGAGACAGTGGCACAGTGCAACTGCTGCATTGACTGAAGGGACTGGGCTTTCACTGCTTTGAAGTCAGTTCTGTCAAGTGCCAACTACCCTTTTCCAGTAAGCCTATGGGTTTAGTGACTGCCTCCATGGTGCACACAATTCAGCTTAAACTACAGTGGGTGTGAAAAACATCCTGATGTATTTGTACTTGAGCCAATAATTAACTGTCCACCAAGCACCAGTAGAGCAATGTGGTTTAATTAGACTGTAATTATTAGACTGTTATGTGGCATTAACTATTCCTTTTGTCTTTCATTCCAGTATAGTATTTAAGTATAAAATGGAACATATATGTTCTATCCTTAGTCAATGTAGTTAGTAGATTGTACTAAATATGGTATATACTATATAGATATATTTTTTGGTAAATATGTATGATTTTTATACTTTATAATACTTCCCTAATGATGATGATGATGAAAGTACTCGACATTCTCAAATATTATTTCAAATACTTTGGGCATCGGTATCAATAAATGGCAAGTTAGATTTTGTATTTCACCTGTCTTGTTTAAGTTCTTGAGACTGAGTCAAACAATTATACTTATTGTATTTATACATACTGTGCATTATACCATAAAAAGCTCCGATGTAATAGTAATTGCTTCAAATGTAATAGTAATAGGAAGAATTCAGCATGCAATAGTATTATGAAGGAAACAAAGTAATAGTAATAGATTACATTGCAATGTAACTGACTCCAGGCCTGCTTGCAAGTTGCATTATCGTCAAGACCTGCTCGACAAATAAGGATCAGTATCACGTTCATTCCTCGAGCAACTCGTGAAATAAGGTACATACTCAAGTACATTTTTGAAGTACTCGTACTCATGAAACTTATGGGTCATGGACTTGTACTCATTGTACTCAGATTTTACGAGTACATTACGAGTACATCTAAGTACTTTCTCAACATGTACTGGAGAAAATAAATATATCTGGTTATAAAATGAAACTTTCCTGAAATATTTAAATGTTCAACTATTTTAAAAATACTTTGTTATTTCTGATAGAATACCACCTTACCATCCCTACGCATCCCAGTACATCCTCGTTCTCTGATAACCATGACTATGATACCCAAACTTGGCAACAGGCAGCATCTTTTTCCAGTCAGAAACACCATTAAGCTCACAATAATTGTAGGCTAGCAGTTCAGGCCATAAACCTGTTTGTTCAAGTAAGCCATCAGGATGTCAATAAAGAGCCAATTAGCATTTAACCCACCAGTTAGACAGGAAATGCCTTTGACATAGTCTGAAGACCATGCCACCATAGAAGTAAGTACTCAAGTCAGACTGCCCACTACACTAGTATAATCCCATGCCAGCAGCCTGGCTAAAAAGTCCAAAGGGGATGCTGAGCCTGTTATGTGGACATGTGCTAACCCTCTCAACAACTAGTAGTCTATGATCAGAAAATATAAATTGCAAACTTATAAACATCAGCAGATTGTTGATTGTAGAGGTGAACGAATACCTCAGTCAGTCATGTACAGATCGTCACAGTGACCCACTGCAGTTCTGAGTTTTCCAAGTTCTCTGGCTCAGTTGGTCCATCACTATTTCAGCCTCACCAGCCTAAGTTGTAAGGGTATTTAGCATAGCCGAGAAAGTATTCTGTCCTGAACAGTGCAGCCTGAAAGACTCAACCTGTGAACAACTCATGTTCATTCGGTGCAATGGCAAATAGATAAGATCATATGATGCCACTGAGATGAATGCCAATGAAGTGAATTTCATTGTTGATGAAATGTTTTTTTTAGTTTTCCTCATAACAAAATTGATCAACTGCCATTGCATATTCACTTGTGCTGAGTTATATAAATTAGATTAATTAATAATTTTAAAATACGTTATTATTTATATTTTTAAAAATGTACTCGTACTCGTGAGAATGTACTCATACTTGTACTCGTACTCAGCTTTTAGCAATGTACTTGTACCCATCCATCATCAAAGTACTCGTGCTCATACTTGTACTCATGAAAATGTACTCGGCCCCAGGTCTGGTTAATACAGTTATTTCCTGAGATCTTACTCAACTCAATTCTCAAGTTGCTGAACCTAAGCCTAACGCTAAGGTCTAACCCAATCCGGATCCTCATCCTAGACATACCTTAGGATCCCTTAGGACTGTTCTGATCGCAGGATCCTCTCGGTTCATTTCCTCAATGATCAGATCTTCTTCTTCGGGATCTAATATTATAAGTTTATGGTTTCCGGTTCCAATGTTTAATGTTAATGGGACATCATAGTTTATCAAGGCGGTTTTTAACTGAATTTATTGATTTAGTTTGTATTACTGAATCAGGTAAACTATTCCACGGTTCAGCCACTCTAAGCGGGATCCATGGTTCAGCCACTCTAAGCGGGATCCACGGTTCAGCCACTCTAAGCGGGATCCACGGTTCAGCCACTCTAAGCGGGATCCATGGTTCAGCCACTCTAAGCGGGATCCATGGTTCAGCCACTCTTAAGCGGGATCCATGGTTCAGCCACTCTAAGCGGGATCCACGGTTCAGCCACTCTAAGCGGGATCCACGGTTCAGCCACTCTAAGCGGGAATGCATTTTTTCTCATGTTTAGTTTGCTCTTTGGTTGAATAGTTTGAGGGAGTGTCCTCTGTTATTGGATTGTAATGCTACATCCTCCCATTTGGGGAGGTTTGGTGCCGATTTTTTATTATATATGTTATGCATCATTTTATTGACTTCAATCATATCTGGGTAAGTACACGAGTTGGCAAACTTTTTAACATGTTGATTTCATGTACATTGTTTACAATAATTGCTGCCAACAATGGCAAGCATTTCACACCAAATGATACATTATACTTGGTAGATATATTAAACATAAAAGTAACCTTGATGTAGCAACCGTTTATTTGTAAGTGCACATGTCTCGTTGAAGAAGGCTGATTTTGCCAGCCTAATTTGTGACATGGAAACTGGGTAAATTTGTTTTTAGTGCCAAACTGTGAATGAAACAACATGCATTCTATTTGATGCATCCTGGCATAGTTCAATGTGTGTATTACTTGGATCCAACAAAAACAATGATGGGATACCATGCGTAGCACTGATAAGGGGCTGCAAACTTGTGGTTGCACGCGTAACATGTGGTGTCCATATTGGTTACATTTTCAACCACATACCTACATCCATATTTTTAGGATACCACTTGCTCTACACTTATCACACAGAAAGGGCATCATATATACATTATTACATCAGCAGTGAATTTAACAATACTGCATTTGAAATGTACCAAACATGTATTACAGTCTTGGGGAGTGCAACCATGCATCACACCTGACAGCTGCAACACTGTGTCATTTTTCAAGATAATGTGTATCTAGTGTGCAGAGACTGGCAGATAGCATCATATCATGATGTAATTGGCCTCTTTTAAAAAAACAGCAAGGAATGTACAGTGAGGGTAAGTTTGGTGTCTTCAGTTGTTACCAGCGCAACATTGTTACACGTGAACCATTAATACACATATCATATTAATTTGGAAGATCTCTATGTGAACCTGTATTTGTGATTATGTTGACCTTATTGGTGGCTAGCAATCTGGTGACTTTGATCGAAATATCACCACCTATTGTTTCTGCCTGGTACATCATCTTATGGACACCATTTATATTTGGTGTTCATGGTTACACGTACAACCCTATCACTCAATATATTTTTCCTTGAAGCCCAAATTGTTGGGACTTTGTAATAAGTACTAAGATACATAATTCTACCTTTAGGAGTAGTTGTAGCTGATATAGTAATGCTACCTTGGTGCAATACATTGTTTTCATAATGTTTGTGTCTATGTTGCACGTACAATCTTTGTATATTGTAATGCTCCTGTACCATTTTTTTTGCCATATTTGGAAAAGTTAATCACTGCATTAGTGGACCTATTACATGTGTTATTAGTTCCTTAAATATGTATTTGCCTCACAAGATTATGTTAACTAGCAAACTAATATTACAAGACAAGTACGATAATAATAGTTTTATGTATCTCGGTCTTGAATGTTTTCATACTTTTTCTGGTCAAGCGACAACGTAATGGCCAAGGCCTCCTTTAACAGTTATTTTGAAGTAGGAATAATAAAAAATGGGCCAAGTGGCCCTGAAGTCCTTTGGACTAATACGTCTATATGTGACCCCGGCTGACCAAATGAGTGATAAGTCGGAAAAATTGTAACATTGTTTTCTTACATCCTTGTAAATGTTTGGTAGGGTGTTTTACATGGTTTCAAAAATTATGACTGCTACAAAAATTGGCGAAGTTATGGAGCATTGAACATGGTAGGGGTCAAAAAGTGAAAATGAAGAAAACGGCTGTTGAAGTTTTACATTATATATGCAAATGGATTGCATGGAAATATTACATGCACAACATTCAAATGTGGCACGCAGTATGTAATATGTATGTTATGTTGCAATGATACACTGTAAGTACAAATGTGCTGCTACAAAGACTTATCAAGTTATGCCAGATTATGTCTTTATGTGTAAAACTAAGAGGACAGATTATTTGAGAGCAAAAGGTAGACTCACTGTTTGACACAGTTTAAAACCTTCAGGCAACTGTCCAGTTTAACAGGAGTCTAGTGGCTTAATGCTGTATGTTGACACAAGCTACTGCCAGTGACCAATTACAGATTAGTTACAGTTTCCATCAAACAATAGCAGGCAGATAATCTTAACTCCACAGCTAGGTGTAATACACAACAAGTGATAAATATATGATACACTTGAAATACAAATGTGCTACTACAAAAATGTATAAAGTTATGCCAGATTATGTCTTTATGTATAAAATTAAGAGGACAGATTATTTGAGAGCAAAAGGTAGTCTAAAGAAGAAAAAAAAATGGGTCAGCTGGACGGTGATAGACCGTTTGAACTTGAAGCCTTTGTCAAACTTTTGTCTCGACTTCACCGAAGGCGGTGTCCTGCTGTCAGAACTTCGAAGGTGTTACTCACCTAACTTACAGGTCTTTGTCAGTAAGAATAATGGGATGATAATTTACACCAACGTTGTTTCCCGTAGAAGTCATTTTGTGCAATATATTAGCATTAGTCGTGCCAATTCAAAATTAGTGCTATATAATAGTAGTTTGTCAAAATGTAAACAAACTTAAAGACAGTTGCAGCTTAGCGTTAGTCTGTTCTGAAATATTTTAATGACATATTTCACATAATTATATAGGGAGCTAATGGAGAGGCCCATCATAATCCATAGCACTACAAAATGAAGTATCTGAAAGTCACACTTCATATATTGAGTGACACATCTCATACTGTCTTTCTAAACTGTCGCAATGTCCAATAGTTTCCTATCACAACTCTCGTGTACAATATACCAAAGCTATATATTTCCAACACCACAACATATGTATTATCATTGGATAGGTAATTGAATAATCTTTCAGATGAATGCAACTTGTAGCAGCAGAAAATGAAGCATACAAAAGTTACACCGCAAACAATGACATGCATTCTCAAAATGTGATTATTTCAAAAATTAGTGCTATATAATAGTAGTTTGTCAAAATGTAAACAAACTCAAAGATAGTTGCAGCTTACTGTCCACCAAGCAGTAGCAGAGCAGTTTTATAATAATAATAATCCACAAGTTAAGTGGCTGATCTTCCTTTTATTATTCATGTGATGTTTATTGTGAGCATGGCGGACAAATGGTTATCATACGTAGACAGGTACAGAAAGAAACTGACATTTTCTATAAAATGAACACGTTTGCCTATCAATGGCATGTATTTCCTATTGTTGCCATTTCTGCCGGGCAGAAACAGTTTCTGCCCGGCATAAATCAAACAACCATGTAGGTAATTATTAATCAAATGTTTTTTGGTGAATCATAGTTACAGATCATTAAGGGTTATGATGGAAGTAAAATGTTTACATGTTTACTGTTCACTTATTGCACCACGTCTTGCATTTAGAGGAATAATTATAATAGAAAATAAAATGTTGTGGCACATATTTTTAAATACATGCATCGATGAGAAACCGGGAATTACTTTTCTGTGGCCTAAGAATAACTAATTTCAATTAACTTTTTGAAATATAAAACAACTGCATAAAATATATATCCATACAAGACACAGACTCCGCATGTGACAGATGTTTTGGGAAAGAGAATAGTGTTCTATTTCTGGTACAAGTTGTTGTGTTTGTTGACTGAAGCCTCTGCCAGTGACCAATTACAGAATAGTCATACTTCCTACCACCAGCCACAGTGACCCAAGCCTCTGCCAGTGAGCAATTACAGATTAGTCACACTTTAACCAGCCAGCCACAGTGAGGTGTGACAGATGTTGTGAGAAAAGGGTTTAGTTGAACAAAAGGACTGGAAGACTTCTAGAGCTACTGCTACAGTAGACCATTTAGTTAACAAATTTAGCATTTTAGGGGACATTTGGAGCCCTTAGAATGATTGAATCAAATACAGATTTCTTGTGTATAGTGGCACTACCTTATGAAATGTCTATGCAAAATTTGAGAAAAAGTAACTTAAGAGTTTTTGAAAAAATAGGCAAAATGTGAAAATTTACCAGTTTTGTGGTCCTTTTATGGGGGTCATTAGGTGCCCTTAGAATGATTCAATGAAATACAGATTTCTTGTGTACAGTGACACTACCACGTGAAATGTATATGCAAAATTAGAGAAAAAGTTGGTAAACAGTTTAAAAAAAAGACAAATGTTACATTTTTACCAGTTTTGGGGTCCTTGGAGGCCCTAGGGAGCCCTTAGAATGATTCAATCAAATACAGATTTCTTGTGCATAGTGGCAGTCCCCTAAGATATGTCTATGCAAAATTATAGAAAAAGTTGCTGAATGGTTTCTGAGATACGGCAGCTAACGGCGGACGCAGAGTGATGGAAATAGTCCTTTGGACCTTCGGCCAAAGGACTAAAAAGGCATGACATTCTGTTGAAGTATGCATGTGTTTGTATCAGAAATTTCCTTCAAATGGTGTCCATGTTACACATGCAACCGATGTGTTGGTAGTTCATTTGCATGTTGAAAATCGATATATATATAGTTTTGTCATTATCTCCTTGTGTCTAATTTAGTGCTGGTTCGATACCTGATTTCTTCAATATCGATCGATACCAAAATTGTGTTCGATACTCGATACTCACATTGTAAGTCTAATTCATATAGGGTATAATTCCCGATAGAAGAATATGATCCAATAGAAGCACACACCCTTTTTCCATTAAACAAATGTTTGTATAAATAAACTGATTGCATGTTTCTAATTCAAATGGAAATTATATGTATTATGATTGTAATTGAAAAATAAAAAACTCCAAACAGTGGTGCCACCAAACAGCAAAAGATAGTGCCACCGAACGAAGCCTGGGTAATCGAGGCTATTTTGTTGCATTTAAATAATTACTTATAATATTAACTTTTCGAAACTAGATTCACAGATACTAATGCATGCTTTTAACCCATTTACACTGAAGCTTGTGCTGACCATAAAAAATATTTAACAATTTTTTGGTCAGCATCAGAAAATGTCTTTATTTAAAATGTACGTAACTTTATTATTTGCCATTGCTCTTTTAAATGTGATGTCATTAGAAAGCAGATTAAAACAAACTATCTAGTTACATTGGCGAATTTGACATTTGGTAACAATGTGGGCCGGCATATGACAAAACATTTTCCAACAAATCCAAATGTGAGTTGACTTGTGACTTTATCATTCACGAGAAATTTTCTCCATGAGCAAGTTAATTTTATTTTATACACCACTCTTTCCACAAAACAAAGGCATAACAATTGTATACGTATCTTGGATAATAATCTGGTTATGTATAATTGTGTTGTAATACCGCCATGCGAATCTTTATAATGCAACATGTCGCGCCCACGGAGCAGAAGTATGCAAAAAAATATATTATGTCAACCTTCTTATTTTGTGGCTCGTTTCTTAAACTAACCAACCAACAAACTAAACTGATGAACGTGGTGAACATCGCATTATAAATTTATTTTTTAATTAGGTACCGTCGTTGAAAGTAACATTAAATTTGTGGCCGCCAAAATTGCGTCGTGCACGACCTCCGGCTGGGCGAAAATAATAACAATGACAAACTTCTATAGTGCCTAAATACCCAGGAATCTGAGCTCAGAGATGCAACATACAATGGGCAAAATCGTTAACAGGGACAAGCAAGAATCGTCATTAGAGCAAGGGACCGCCGAAGGGTGGGACTGCAATTTCAAATAAGTCTTTATTTTTTATGGAAGGTATTTATAGTGTCAGATGATTTTAAAGCGATAGGGAGTTGATTCCAGATTTTTGGTGCAGCTACAGAAAAAGCACGTTTGCCGATATTAAGTTTGGTTTTCAGAACAAAAAGTCGTGAAACAGATGATCTGAGATTCCTGGGGATATCGGAAAAACAGAGGAGACTAAAGAAATAGGATGGGTGTTGCGTAGAAAGGGTACGATATGTGATAGTGGCTAATTTGAATTGTATTCGATAAGTAACTGGAAGCCAATGCAACTTCGACAGATATGAATGGAGTCGATATATTGAAGGTATCGAAGGCACCAACGGTATTGAAGTATTGAACCAGCACTACCCCGGGTACTTGCACTTCGATATCCGATATATCGAAGTATTGCGATACCACAAAATATTGATATCAAACTTTTACAAATATTGCGATACTTTGATATATTGTGTATCGAACCAGCACTAGTCTAATTACTTAAATGATACATATTTCTACACCACATAGCAGGAAAGAAACATTGAAAATATCAATTTTTGACTACAATGTCACACATTGGTTTGCCAACTCATGAACTGACCCATCTCCTCTTAATCTACGATATGCTAATGTGGGTAACTTAAGTAATTGAAGTCTTCCAATATATGATAAGTCCCTCATACCAGGTACTTCTTTTGTGGCTCTTCTCTGGGCATTTTCTATGGCTATTTTGTGTTTCGCCTTATACCATACCATACTGCCATTGCATAATCTAGGTGGGATCTACCCATAGTCTTGTATAGTGGCTAGAAAGTGTATGTATCTTAAGAATTGAAAAGTTCTTCTGATTATTTTTGTCATTTTGGTTGCTTTATTAACCACTTGGTTGATGTGATCATCAAATGAAAGTTTTGAATCAATAGTTACTCCTAAATCTTTTTGTTTATCTGTGGTGACAAGAACATTATTTGTTGCCATGAAATATTTACTTTCATCAATGTTATTTTTCCCAATTTCCATGTGTAGACATTTATCGGGATGGAATTTTAAAAACCACTTGTCGCTCCATTGTTCCAGTATGCTCAAATCATATTGAAGTATATCCTGATCATCTATGTGTTATTGTTCTAAATATCTTTATGTCATCGGCAAATAGAAATGTATTTGAATTTGTTAGATCTGGGAGGTCATTAATGTATAGAACAAAAAGTAACGGTCCTAGGACGGAACCTTAAACATAGTCATACATTACATTCACAAATCCAGGGACGTATACTAGACCACTCGGTTTCTGCCTTACTCAAGCTTAATATGCAGTTTTCACCAACATTTTTGAAATCGTTCAGCAATGTATCAATATTATTAATCAGAACCACTTATTTCAACAATGGCATGCAAATGAAGCACCAAATAAGTTGTTTTTAGTTAAATATTTACAATATCCGTAAGACGATAATCACTTCACGCGCCAAATGTAAGCACTCAGTTTCTGCCTCATCTTGTTCAAAATCATCGCTGTGCGACAAATCGCAATGCATTCACTGTATAAACTCCATGGGCTGTTCGTTAACTTTCCTGTGGTGATTAGGGTGAATAGTTGCTTAAAATTGTTTCTGATAAATTTTAATATTACGGTTGTTTACATCACTGTCACCGATATGGTGCACTGTTGTCTATGGTTTGCATTCGCTATCAAAATATCTGTCAAAAATCTGTTTGCCTCGTTTTAATTTGAGACAAATAACTTTGTTTCAAGTTTGTAGATGTCCTTTGCTCATTGTGTCCAATATATCTGACTAAAGATGCAGGCGATCTTTTACTTTCTGACCTAGTCATCAAAACGATCACCTACAGCCGCCAAACTTCTCACATATCTTACATACATATACACACACAACGTTACAAAACAAACTTATTTTACATGCCTACCATGATCATATTTAGCAAAACAAACTCAAGTAAAACTTGACTTCTATGGCGGCGATTATCGGTTGCTCCGCGGTTACCGTAAAATCGATATTGTGTCGAGCTTCACAGAAATTCCGTACAGTGGCGCCATCATTATTGTACACATGTTCACGTGCGATATGTATATAATATATCGTTAATATATATGGGCGTGTGAGTGTGTGCGTGTTAGTTATAATATTGGCATTGCTTCTGTTAAAAAGTAGCTCGATTAATTAATTATTATTCGAAGATGAATTTTATTGTTTAAGACTTAAAAACAATAAAAAAGCAGTAAGATATTAGTATTATTTTAGAATGCGAACAAAGCGTTAAAAACTTTGTATTTTTCTACCATCATATTTCATTATCATTTATTCATTATCCTTAACAAGTAATGAATGTCAAAAAATGTATTAATATTATTAATACATATCTGATGGTGGCATTACATTTCATTAATATAATAATTTGTGTATATTTTCTTATTAAAAGAACGTATTAGTGCACAGACACACACACACACGAACACAATTATTGGCTATTCTTAAAACTCATTTTGTTTTTTACATTAAGCAACTGTGGAATATTCTTCCGCATAGAAGTAACCACAAGACTGTGAAGAAGAAGTAGAAACCTTTCATTATCTGCAAACCATACTGATAATAATAATTATGCCTTAATTAATCGAGCTACTTTTTAATAGAAACAAAGCCAATTTTATAACTAACACACACACACACACGCACCGGTATATATTAACGATATATTATATTTATATATCGTGCACGTATAGTCATGATAGCGCCACTGTATGGAATTTCTGTGAAGCTCGACACAATATCGATTTTACGGTAACCGCGGAGCAATGGATAGTCGCCGCCGTAGAAGTCGAGTTTTACTTGAGTTTGTTTTGTGAAATTTTATCGTTGTAGGAATCTTAAATTTGTTTTGGTAACGTAGTGTGTGTAAGATATGTGAGGGGAAGTTTGGGGCTGTAGGTGGTTGTTTTCATGGTTAGATCAGAAAGTAAAAGATCGCCAAGATGCATTTAATATGAGATCCAGCTATAGAATCGTGATGAGGCAGAAACTCAAGATAGGGCAGAAACCGAGTCGGTGACTATATAATTATAAAGTATATTATATAATAAGCCAAGCCTAAGCCTAGGCTAAGCCTAGCTAAGCCTAAGGCAAGCCTAGGCCAGAGCTAGATAAATGCTGCTAACAATTTAGAACCGTAACTTATAGGCGTTAAGTACAATATTACCTCGAACTAAATAAACCATATTTCTACTACCTATATCTGTAGCAAAGCAAACACGGACTAAGTTTACTTTATATTCTAGCTAGCTCGTTTTCCAGTTGCAACACCGGATTACACCCCACCTCTCGCACGAAGACGCGCAGATCGAAGACGATGCAATTGCGACGATGTTTCGCGACGACAAAGAGCATATTGGAGATTCTTCCTGAACCCAATCTCGGCGCAGATTTCCACTTATACTGGCGCTATAAATCAATTCCATTTCTGCTATCTAAATGTCTCAGGGTATAGTTTCAAACGGATAAAACATCAAATTCTCCGCACTCCGTATTTCACCGGAAGTGCCCGCAAACCCTTACAGAGTTACAGTGCCCTCTACCGGATACTGCTTGTTGACGAGCGCAGTAGCGGCATCTACCGATCAAATAATGAAATACATTTCCATCTTGAAAAGTTATCAGGTATAATTCCTTGCCGCACAATTTCTATAACGTTTACGTTGAATGATGACCTGCCACCCATGTTTCTAGCAATTGTGGCTGCCAGTACAACATAAACATTCACCGAAGAACGCACACACGCGCACACGCGCACACGCGCACACGCGCACACGCGCACACGCGCACACGCGCACACGCGCACACGCGCACACGCGCACACGCGCACACGCACACACGCACACGCACACGCACGCACGCACGCACGCACGCACACACGCACACACACACTTCTGTTTCTGTTTCTGTTTAATAATCGGCAAATCCCAGCTGGGTATCGCGCCAATGATGTTGGTTGCTCTATGAGCACTGCGCACGGCCTAGCAGTTCCTTAAATTGTGGGACGTCCTTTGCATTAACCAATGACACACACACACGCACGCACGCACGCACGCACGCACGCACGCACGCACGCACGCACGCACGCACGCACGCACGCACGCACGCACGCACGCACACACCACACACACACCACACACACACAAACAAACATACACACGCACGCACACGAACAGACACAGGCACACATCACGCGCACATCACACGAACACGCGCACGCGCACGCGAGCACAAATTAACACACGCACACACACATACGCACGCACGCACGCACTCACACACACACACACACACACACACACACACACACACACACACACACACACACACACACACACACACACACACACACACACATATTTATCTGGTCAGAGATTCTTAAACAATTTCAAAGGTATCTAAACAAGTTCAATCTTTAAGGACATGACTTTGGGTAAAATTTGATTTGAATATTAGAACAGATCCATAATACATTATATTACTGAACATTCTTCAGGAAGTGTATTTTTATTAGGCCTAAATTAATTACATTTAAACATGCCCAAACGATTGTAATTACTTAGTACCGCTTACAAAAACTGTCACTTCTTTTCAAGTAGTCGTCTTCTGTATATAATATTTCCTGGTCGTATAGGACAGTGTTAGGAAAAATCCAAACTTAAATAAATGAGAACACGTAAAACGACCAGTACAAAGAAGCAATACTTTGGATGCAACATCTGAACATGGTTGACCTTCTGCGAAGGTTTTTCAGAGCTAAGCGGACTTGAAACTGACAATTTCATCGCCATTCAGCACAGTGATAAAACAATTTTATAACAGAACGTGATGAAAGGTGTGAAGGTACGTGATAAAGTGTTTAAGAAGACGAAACCGAATGACATACTCCGCGCTTTATGTGAATCATTTCCTCGCAGGTAATTAAGGCACGTGCAAACTTCAAAGATGTCATGCAAAATCGTAGCGGTGTCTCATATGAAAGATAGGTCCAACGCAACGACATTTCAACATTTAATAATTACATATGTTAGTGATATATTTAATATAAGTTATCTCAGCTAAATAGAGACACGTAGACATATTATGTAACCTGAGAGCAAACATAATGGCAAACTTTCGAAATTTGATGGCCTTCTTGAAATTAAGCAAATTAGCTATTCAAACAATACAATAGTAACGCGTTCCAAATGCAACATTGTGTCCAAACACCCAATACTTGAAAGCTATGCCATTTGATAGCAAACATATTATAAACCATTAAGATGCAGCGGTCATTTTAGATGTAAACACATTAGACATAGTTCCACAACATAGATTTTTAGTATCTTAAATTTGGTATTCTGGGCTATTCATTGAAAAGAATTGTGATAAAATATGTAGCAATTTGATCAAAACTGAGTGAAAATATGTGCTGAATTTCTATGAGCTGTATGTGTACATGTATGTATGTATGTGTGTGTGTGTATGTGTGTGTGTGTGTGTGTGTGTGTGTGTGTGTGTGTTGTGTGTGTGTGTGTGTGTGTGTGTGTGTGTGTGTGTGTGTGTGTGTGTGTGTGTGTGTGTGTGTGTGTGTGTGTGTGTGTGTGTGCGCGCGCGTGTGTGTGGTCACATTTGTGAAGTATGACGTGAAAGTTGTCGATTACCAAATTATACACATTCTGCAATATTCTTTTATACTATCTATCTAAGAAGATGCTGGAGCAATTATGTCTTTGAACGAACATTGAAAACAATAATTGTGCTGCTTAGTTTAACAACCCCTAAATCCATTTTTGTGAAACTTATTTTATTTGATCAACCGGTTTCGCTACTACCTAGCTGTACTGCCACATACTAATATTAATGATTTCATTGTTATCCTCGTTTTACTTGGTGTCTTGAATGACAAAGTCTTCGCGGGTCGTAGATGGTTTCTAGCCAATGAACAATCAGGTAAGACCCCACGTGACGTGTATGTCGTTCACAACAACAACACGCGCAGTCTACATTTTCTTGGTGTTTTGATCGTTTTTAGAGTATAAGAGTGCGATTTTTAGCTGTTTAAAATCGATACTGCAGAAAGCATCTTAAAAACCCTGAAACCTGGGCGAAGCAAGTGCGTGAGCGGCGCAGGAACAGGAAGGACTGTGTTGGGGAACTGAGAGAGTTAATGCGGCAGCTTGATACGAAAAAAGTGGCTGATGCACAAAAAGAGCATTTTCACTAATTACCTAACTGCGTAATTAATTATCGTTAAAAACTTGACAAATGTTCATGGAAGATGAGGTAACTGGCTAGTCGAAATAGCAAACTAAAACTGGTACACGAAGCACGTTAAGCGTGGATTATTATAACACTGTTCAAAGTTTGAATGTGTTTTCTCCCTTTTTACAAATATGGATTTAGAGGGTTATTGAACTAGGCAGCACAATTATCTTTTGTATGACAACATGTTTGGAATGAAGCTTCATACACATTTTTTCTTTGCATGCCTGCACAATATAGTGGTAATAGGCCTATAAGCTTTCTCCCTTCTACATTGTAAACAGTAAATTACTACAACAAACAATGTTGTCGTGTGAACTAAGAACAATTGTATTGACACTAGCTAATATATAATTGTCTAGTATAAACGAAGGATTCACAGTTTAACAATACACAATGCGGTCACTTTGGACGATAATGATTGCTAGCATCGCCAATGTCGATTCCATGTTAATATTATGCTTGTGTTTGATAACATTAAAATGTGCATACACCATTTTACTGTCAGCACATCTTTAGGCTGTGGGTGCTAATAGGTGCTAAATAACCCCCTTCGTAGAGACACAAGAGTTCCGAATGGGGGAAATATATGTGCTTAATATTTAAAATCGTTGAAAGTGCGGCAAAACATTTTCCAGAAACCGCGAAATATTTTCGACCCTAGGCACCGCAACGAATCATCCGCTACACCTACCCCGCGATTTCGACTATTTCTGGGAATACGATGGTTGTTTGTGGGAAATACGCAATCCCAGGATAACAAAAAAGTACGAAAAATCAGCCCTCTATGGGCCTGATGAGGATGTTTTAAATGAAGTAAATATGCGTTGACTCAGGCATGCTGTAGCGTATGTGTATTAAGGCCGACACACCTCCCAACGGACAGTTAAGGCAAATCGACACTTGTTATGTATGTGTTATTGTAAGCGATGATAATGTGGCGTAGATGTTGGATGGTTGCTTGGAAGAACACCCGTGGAATTGACGACTGAGTCAGGGGAATAGCAGAATGTCAATATCATTCTTTTTGTTTCGACTAAACGGGACTCATCTTTTCATGTCGACATCAGAAATGTCAAAGCTACTTACGTTTCATTACGTCACAGTGTGTTGCCATGGTTCCCTCCATCACAAAGCAGCGACACGTAACAAGAGGCGGGTGTCTCTTTATTGGATTTTACACATTTACAATGAGGAAATTCCGTGTGTGCGTGTGTGCGTGTGTGCGTGTGTGCGTGTGTGCGTGTGTGCGTGTGTGCGTGTGTGCGTGTGTGCGTGTGTGCGTGTGTGCGTGTGTGCGTGTGTGCGTGTGTGCGTGTGTGCGTGTGTGCGTGTGTGCGTGTGTGCGTGTGTGCGCGTGTGCGCGTGTGCGCGTGTGCGCGTGTGCGCGTGTGCGCGTGTGCGCGTGTGATACTATTCACATCATAAACAGTAAAATAGTCACACAACAACATATCCATGTTGCCTCACTGCCCATGTTCGCCCGCTTTTCCCTACCTATAATGAACATGTCTGTTCAACGCAGCATATCGGCATTTGTATATGACATTACATTTAACACAGTACGGTCCTTGGTTGTTCATGTGACTGTTGTTTTGTACAGGGTGCATACTATATGCACATACTTCTGTACGTTCTTCAGACTGGCTTGCCAAACGAAATATCGATATCAATGATATTAAATGGTGATTCATATTATTGTTTCAAACAGCAAACAGGAATCAACTTGTCACTATTTTATATAGCTAACGGACGCGGGAATATAGAAAGACACGACTTGCCAGCTTTGTAGCTAATGTATCGGAAGGCGGACAATAACAGAGGCATACTACGACTACTACGACTGCGACTACGATTACGACTACGACTACGACTACTACTACTACTATTACTACTACTATTACTAATACTATTACTATCACCACTACCAATATACCACCACCACAACCAATACTACTACTACTACTACTATTGCTACTACTACTACTACTACTACTACTACTACTACTACTACTACTACTACTACTACTATTACTACTATTACTACCACTACCACTACCACTACTACTACTACTACTACCACTACTACTACTACTACTACCACTACTACTACTACTACTACTACTACTACTACTACTACTACCACTACTGCTACTACTACTACTACTACTACCACAACCACAACCACTACTACTACTACTACTACTACTACCACTACTGCTACTACTACTACTACTACTACTACTACTACTACTACTACTACTACTACTACTACTACTACTACTACTACTACCATTATCACTACCACTACCACAACCAATACTATTACTACCACAACCACTACCACTAGCACAACCACACACACTACCTCAACCACTACCACTACTACTACTACTACTACTACTACTACTACTACTACAACAACCACTACTACTACCACTACCACAACCACTACCACAACACACTACTACTACTACTACCACTACCACAACCACTACCACTACCACTACCTCTACCACTATTACTACCACTACCACAACCACCATTTCTACCACAACCACTACCACTACCACAACCACCATTTCTACCACTACCACAACCACTACCACTATTTCTAATAATAATAATTATAAGAAGGTAACTTCGTTTGCGCTTAAGTCCTCTGAAACCAAGCTCAGAGGCGCATAACTACAACAGGGTTAGTCGAGACCGGAATCAATAAGCCGTATTAAAGTGATCATCAGATGAATCAGCTCTGTGTTGAATACTACGCGAACTTCATTGCGGTAGTCGCACACATGTTGCAAACTGGGTTTTGACCCAGTGGCGTTGGACAAAAACACTGTCGGAGAGAGAGGATAACATTTACATGTATTTGTAAATCATTTTTTTCCCTCCCTCCCTTGTTTAAAAATATATCAACTAACCTTTTGCAATAAAATAATTTTTTATTATCCAGCATACAACCAGTCCACACATAATTTTGAGTCGTGACTGTACTGACTGCACGTGCATCACATTACACGTGAGAAGGGACCCATATAATGGCGGTAGAGATCACAGTCGCTGACACCCCGTCGAAACAATGCTCTGTGTTAGAGCGCCCCACAGCAAGTAAGAACGAGACCAAATGACGGCGAAGTGGAACAAAGCTAGACTGCTCCTGGTGATATTAGTTTGGTTTTAGGCTCGACTTGGTCTGCGGCATTATCAATATTACGAGGCATTAACATTTGAATCTAACGCCGTTTATCAGTTGAAGGTCGTTTCATTTCGATACCATTAGATTTGTGCTATACAAATGATACTATTTGCAGTCATAGATACTACTTTTGCATTTGTCATAAACGTACGATTTCGGATTAGCCGATATTGGAAGTTACCGTAATCACAGGTACGCAAAATAGAAGCGAGCATTTGTTAGACGGCGATCCATGTAACTATTATCTATATTGCTGTTAAACAATGTTCTTCACATTCAGTGTTCCTTTTATATATCAAGCAGCAAGCAGTTAAGTATTGAGCGGTCTATGTGCTTTTGGTAAGGACTTAATCGAATATTTGGCCTTAGCCACTCTTTCGGAATATATCTCTATCTAGCAGATCTACACACGTTTTTATATCGTCCGAGCCGTAAATACGGTCTTGGGTGCTCACACACCCCTTAATCAATCTACTTGCTTCTGGTAAGGATTTATTCGAATATTTGGTGTTACCTTAGCCACTCCTTCGGAATATAATAACTATCTAGTAAGTCTACGCAGTTATTCGCATCGTCTGAGCCGTAATAGTTACTCGTCCATCTCTGTATCAATTGGCTATTGGTCAATACATGTGTCCTCACGCTCTAATGGTATCTCTTTAACACAGCACGTCCATCGTCCAGCTGAACGGCCCGCGGAATGAAGCCGCCGCTATTAGAATTCGATCATTGAGCCTGGGCGAACGCTATGCTCGCTGGAAGGTCTTCGGTCCCGACTTGTTCGTCTCGATGGGGGACGTTCAGTCGTCGTGGTCGGCTCTTCCTCCGACATGGATAAGACATCATCCCCACCTCCCAGGTTTCCCAGATTGATGCCACCTTCCGCCACCGACGTAACATCCACCTCCTCCTCTTCTAATCTCTCGCCTAAGCCGAACACGTCCAGGGAGCCGGGTCTGGTGTCACCGCCGGCGCTCTGCATGTACCGGCACTCGCACGTTCTGCCGACCCGGACTGGCTCGAACTGGGCACGACACGTGAGCTCCTTGCACGGGTCGACCTTGCACAGACACGAGTTGCCGTTGATGACCCGTTCCTTGTTCGGGCCACAGGTGATGCCGGCGCACGGGTTGGACTCCCCCGTGGTGGAGATGCTCATGCGGCCTCGCCGCCGCTGACAACTGAAAACAAGAGACACAAAACTCACAATGCCAGTCTTGTACACAGTATATGTTAAGCGAGTCTCTTCGTTAAGTTTGTTTGTGGCGTAATAGTGACTGATTAAAAAACAAAGTACGTTAAGGTGTAGTGTTAAAATATATTGTATGTTACTTAAGTCATATTCCGCATATCTTCACGTTGTGTGTGTGTGTGTGTGTGTGTGTGTGTGTGTGTGTGTGTGTGTGTGTGTGTGTGTGAGCGTGTTTATTTGTGTGTGCGTGCGTACGTATGTGCGTGCGCAGGTGCGAGCTTGCATGTGTGCGTACGTGCGTATGTGCATGTGTTTTTGTGAGCTTATATGCATTGTCTGGAAGCAGGTGTGTGTGTGGGGGGGGAGCGTGTATGTGCGTGCGCTTGTGCGTGCGTGCGCTTGTGCGTGCGTGCGTGCGTATGTGTGTTCTTATGTTACGAATGTTTGTGTGCTCTTCGTGGGAGCGTCGGGTGTAACTGAAGACACACAGAAGGGGCAGCTACTGTTGCCCTGTGCAGGCACGGGTGAATCATGTACGTGAGTCTGTGCAACGTGACATCACAACCAATGATTTACCTGCACGAGTCGGAGTCAAACCACTCGTTGTTGTAGCAACGATACCGTTTCTCACAGACGCAGGTACATTCTTGCTCGTCCCACTTCTTGCGCAGCGGGCACTGGGTGGAGGCCTGCGAGTTCTTGCACTGACACCGGCAGCTGTCGGCAATGTACCTGTGCTTCTTAGGGTGGCAATGGTGAGACTGGAGAGCACAGCGACACTCGCACCCCAGATGCTCCTCCAGCTGGAAGGTGGCCGTGCCCTCAAAATCGAACAGTTCCGCCCCGGGATACGGGTAGGTGACGTTCACCGCCTATGGATAAGGACGGTGTTCGAGATTAAAGGGAAACAAAAGCCATAATTTTGGGCCTATACGTCTTAACGAGTAAATAAATACTAACCATTAGCAACAATAATCAAGAATATTATGTTAGTGGCTTACTAGAATAACCTTGTCGAAGACACATAATTTAAATTGCATGGACAGCGCCACTGTGATAGTATGACGTCATTAGTGCCTACTCTTCTCAATTCGACAGTCGCCAAACTGAGCAGATTTTTTTTTACTCTAGTTTGCGCCGAATTTGTAACTGTAAGATTTCACTAGAATCTCCCCCTTTAAGAATAAATTCTGAGTAAACGTCAGTGATATTGTTGATTTTAATTGCAAATGTTTAGGTTGTGTTAATGCTTTCAGGTATCTAGGTTCACGCCATTGCCTTAGTAACCAACCGGTGCACACTCACACTTGGTTTAATTAGTATTTACTCTATAACAATACACTTCTATTATAACCTATTGCGCCTTTCTTAGGAATCTCCTTAGTGGCACTATATTTCTATTTTCTGTGTGTGATACGTTTCCTTGTAACTTTGCAACTACATTTAACTGATTAGTATTATTTATATCAGTTGAATAATGCGAGTGTGTGTATGTGTGTATGTGTGTGTGTGTATATGTGTGTGTGTGTGTGTATGTGTGTGTGTGTGTGTGTGTGTGTGTGTGTGTGTGTGTGTGTGTGTGTGTGTGTGTGTATGTGTGTATGTGTGTGTGTGTATGTGTGTGTGTGTGTGTGTGTGTATGTGTATGTGTGTGTGTGTGCGTGTGTGCGTGTGTGCGTGTGTGCGTGTATGCGTGTATGCGTGCATGCGTGCGTGTGTGCGTGTGTGCGTGTGTGCGTGTGTGCGTGTGTGCGTGTGTGCGTGTGTGCATGTGTGCATGTGTGCATGTGTGCATGTGTGCATGTGTGCATGTGTGTATATGTGTATGTGTGTATGTGTGAGAGTATGTGTGAGAGTATGTGTGAGCGTATGTGTATGCGTGTGCGTTTGCGTATGCATATGCGCGCGCGTGCGTTCGTGCGCGCGGGTGTGTGTTTTATGATCAAGTGATGTGTGCACTCACGTAGACCGTGATCATTTTGACGGAAGTAGGCACGCAGGAGAGCATATCGACGCCGCAGCATCCGCCACACCTCTGCACGTTGACGCAGATCGGCCAGAAGATGCTGTTTGCCCTGTTGTCCCGCGGGATAGGGACTGCCTTTATGGAGGGAACGCAGTGGGCAGGCTTGGTCAACTTGTCCGCTATATTATCTGCAACTCCGTTATTTTACCAGATCAGAATCATAATAATTTATTATTGGCAACTTTTCAGGTGGATTGTACATACATACACGATAAAATACGTACAGCCCTACCCGTATAATATATTATGTTATAAAACAGAAGGCATTACACTAAACTACTAAAAATGTTATGATAATAAAAGTAATGCAGTTACACTAAAATTACACTTAAATAAACTAATCAAAACGATCCAAAATTTATATTATTGCATTACTAACTTTCATTAAAATTAAGATAAATTAATTACATTAAAACGTAATCAATAAGTTTAAATATTAAAAATGATCTGTTAAGAGATGGCTACTATGTGTAATTCTCTTAATTTGCTTTGTTTGATAGCCAAAGATCCACAGTTTAGTATGATATCTCAGCAGTGTCAATATTTGGAATAAACGAGAATTGATAAGTTAATATTTACACACTATTAAAAATCTTATGTCATTGTGGAGGTGATTAGCAGTGTCTCACTGGTTTGGTATCAAGTTTATAATTATTTTACTTAATTAAAATAATATAACTAAATGAGTATTTACCGACTCCACTTGGTTTCAGTGCTCCTGGAAAAAACAAGCTTCGTATGACGACGGATTGGTGTGTTTTTATTGCCACGAATAATAATAAAGATAAGCGAGCGAAAATGATCAACTCGAAACACGTCCAAAACATGAAATTCTATGGTCGCTAACGATCTCACGGCTCGTCCTATCCCGACTATCTTGGTATCATTTGAAAGGATGCACTTTCTGTTATTCCACGATAACGTCATCTAGATTCCCCGGTAACCGTTCATAAAACATTTATAAGCGGACCTACAATCGTGCCGTTTTCGACGTTCTGTACGGAGACTAAGGGTCAAAGAGGCGTTTTGGGGCCCTGTTTTGAGTTGTTCATTTTGTGCTCTCTTACCTATTTTTGTCATTAGTAATAACGCGCGCGAGCAAAATACCGAAACCAAAACAATGGTCAATTGCAAATTAAAAAATTATCATAATCACAATATTTGCAAAGTATAACATCGTTGCTCTAAGAAGAACAATGTAGACGTGAGCAACGTTATTATTTTTGAAAACATCAATACCTAGCCATTATTAACTTAGGATACGTCGTATGACCAGCTACTAATATATCCTACTGATCCAGCCGCATTGTCCTTAATAGCAATTTCTTGCATTTTAGTTAATGAATAATAAGTACTGTTATAATTAAAATCGATGATAGGTCTTGAGTAAACTTCACTAAATTAACTGTAGTGGGCCCACATATATCGTACATGAGTTTGTAGTTGAGCGTTGTTGCTCACATGTTGGTTTTAAAGACAAAAGTAACATTTCTTCCATCGCAATTTTTGCCATCCTGTTGCAGAGACGTCCAGACCCGGATTCAACATACAAATGTGAATTGGTGTATTTTGTGTTTATGTGTGTGTGTGTGTGTGTGTGTGTGTGTGTGTGTGTGAGTGTGTGTGTGTGTGTGTGTGTGTGTGTGTATGCGCGCGCGCGTGCGCGCGAGTGTGTCTAGGCGCGAACGCGCTTACATTTAACTAAACGTTGTTCCTATAATTAAACACAGCAACGGTGCAAAACATATTAAAGCTGCCTTCCCAATTCATTTACAATTCAATCGCAAATCTGGATCACCGATTCACCGTTTTTCAGTCTTTGCGGCGGAGTCGATTTAGCAACAAGAAAATAGTACGGTCGAGACAAAAATAACTGAATAGTTTGTATGATGCATGATTTCAATGCTACACATTTGTCGAACGAGCCAGCATATTGTAGGTTATACTAAACATGATATTTGTTTGCAAAATGACCCTGAAATGAGAGTTGCGATGTTCGAATTGCAGAAGCAGACTTAAACGAACAATTCGAGCGATACTCGGTATGGGGCCAGGTATATCTTCCACCATATATGCGCATCCAACTTACCTTCTTGAGTGAAGAGGATGTCTTCTTCTGATGTTTTCATGCGACCTTTACGCCCAGATAATTCGGTCTCTGCGATTCGTCCGCCAAACATTGGTAATGGATACAAAAACACTAAACTTCTTGAGTAATTTACCAGTCTCCAGTTCACGATTGGCTTAATTTCGTTAGGCCTAAATATGCATTCTGAGATCGCCCATCTCTTAAATACACATCTCCCGTGAACAACATGCCTCAAACACTAAATATATTGATACTAAATACTTTAACATTTTGTTCACGTAATATGCAATTTTATGAAATAAAAACGGCGCAATACAACAACAAGTATAATACTCGTCCCACAAGTTTATTATTCCGCTGATCGATAATTTTGCAAAAATATAATATGTTGAAATGCCAAAGTAACACAAGGTGGCAAATGTTTCAAATAAATACATATTATTCATGTTGTACATACATTTTCTTTTAAAATCCAGTTAAAACGATAGTTTAACTAAGAATGCAACTTTAAGGCTCTACCGCGTGTAACAATAATACTAGTTTCACTATTTTAATCTTACATGTTTTATAAATAACATATTTTGGCATCTATAGCGGTGGCATATAAATAATGAATACGGATAACATATTAGTCTGCGATATGTAATATATATATTTATTATATATATATATATATTATATACAGCTGTATATATATATATATAATATATGTATATATATTAATAATTGTATACATATATATATATATATATATATATGGCCGATTCTCACGAAACCTGGACACATTGTCGATTTGGCGACTTTCATATATCGTGTTCATGTTTTATTATGATAAAGTAAACATTCTGAAGATTAGAAGAGGGGTTTGAAGTTACATGTCCGATTCGTGTAATACCACGCGAAACACATAGACCGTCCGTTTTGCGACATCTCGTGTCTCTATAATATTATATATTAGGTTTGTTTATGGCTTTCTGGTACATAGACTACGTAACCCGTCATGTGTAAATGGTACATAGACTACGTAAACCGTCATGTGTAAATGGTACATAGACTGCGTAACCCGTCATGTGTAAATGGTACATAGACTACGTAACCCGTCATGTGTAAATGGTACATAGACTACGTAACCCGTCATGTGTAAATGGTACATAGACTACGTAACCCGTCATGTGTAAATGGTACATAGACTGCGTAACCCGTCATGTGTAAATGGTACATAGACTACGTAACCCGTCATGTGTAAATGGTACATAGACAGTGTAACCTGTCATGTGTAAATGGTACATAGATTACGTAACCCGTCATGTGTAAATGTAAATTAATCAGCTGTCAGCGCTCGATTTAATATGTTTCTTGTTGCTTAGGTTGAGAATATTTGTTTGCACTCCGTCCTCGTCATGCGTCACATCACGTCAACTGTCGTAAGTTTATTCATGTTGTTCGTAGAAAATAATATTTTTGTTTATGACAAAATAGAAAATGATGGCTTTGCAATGGTATTAAGTTTGTTTTTGTGGGATCATTAATAATACGGTGAATGCGGATATCGCTTATATTTGTTATAATTGGGTACCCGTCGAATAGCTTATAACGTATTTATATTAACTCCATCGCTTTATTGAGAATACTTCATATTTAGCTTGACAGGGAACACATGCTCAAACATAATTGACAACATATTTGACAACATATTTTGATTTACAATTTTGTTTCTGACTTAACCATAACACAGTTAGCATAATATGTTCTCAACAGTCCCACCAGCATACACATAATAACTGGTTAACAAATATTTTGATACCACGTGATACTACGCGAAACGCATAGTTAAAATTGGCTTATTGTGCACAACACAACATGGACTTGCGCTAAGTTATGCACCAATCAAATGTACTCATTTAACATTAATTTCCACAATAAATTATACGCAACATTGTCAAATTCATTATCATGCGATATATATAGCACATCCAGATAATAACTTCTGAAAATCGGTTCACGAATAATGTCTCTAAAATATTAAACATATATTTAAATCCAAGTTATGTTACAGTTATAATGGCCTTGCATACATGTGTCGATTAATGTGTTACTTCTTGTCGAGACAAACTGCGTTTCGCGTGGTATCGTATTCGCTGGTATCGATTAGCAAGTTAAGTCGGTGTATCTCATCCAGGTTTGTAGTGGGGAGTATTTTGTTTTGATCACATGTAAACTAACCTAAATGTATTTGAAATATATATTGCTAAATGTATGTATGTGATTGAGTGGTTTGCTATTAAAAGGCTTTCGCGTGGTATCGCATTTTTTGACCATTTTCATGTTTTTTCAGAGAAAGATAATCTCAGCAAACTATGACTGGGATTGTACATAAATTATTCATGCATACATATGTAGTCTATTTTAAGGCTTACGCATAATATTTATATTGGAATAAAGCATGTTTCTTTCTCCGTTTATTGCACACGGAAATTTGTGTTTCGTGTGGTATCGGTGAAATAGTATTTAAACGAAAATATTTACATATTGTTTGTCCACATTATTATATGTGTGACGTATTAGTTGTGCGTATCCTTTGAATTATGTTTGAATGGCGGGGCATTTAATGGAATGAGACAAATGTGTTCAGGTTTCGTAAGAATCGACAATATATACTGAATATATATATATATGTATATATATACATATATATATATACATATATATATATATATATATATATATATATATATATATATATATATAATTGTCTAGAATACCATTGGAGGTGACATTTTTTTGTGCCATCATGTTGTTGATAAAGTCTTGTGCTGATCGCATTGACATCATTTTTCTCAACATCGACGTTGGGATCTGAAACGAGAAAACTTGCTGTCAAAATGACATAGTCAGGCCCGTAGCCAGGGGGATTTCACGGAGTTCACGTGAACCCCCTTTGTCCAAAATGTGAACCCCCTCAAAATTGCATCTTTAAAATGTGAACCACTAATTGTATTCCATGTTTCTCACAAGCGTTAATCCCGTCTCCTAAAAGCTGCTGGAAAGTGTTCACGCATTACAAGGAATGCCAAGAAAGCCTGATCTGTGCAGATGATAAAGGGAGAACCTTTATCTATTAAGTGATCATCACTCAATGTATGGGAGCCTGGCTGAGGGGTCTGTCTCCAGTGCCATGTGGGAAAAGGGCAGTCACTAGAGGAATGTATGTTAAAGGACCATTGCATCCAATTAGCCTTGCAGAAGGACTTCACAGTATCCCAGGGTCTCCTGTTATGTAAACGCATGGGGTAACAAATACACAATAAGCCAGTTTTACACCAAACGTAAAATTATGAATCCTAATTGTAGTCACTCCGAGTTTACAGATGCTGACAAAATACTGGTGAATGAATGAACGGGGTGACGATGATTTAACAATTATGAGCACATCAATTAACCATATAAAATAATTCATTATTTCTCATCAGAACTCTATTAAAATGTGAACGAAAGGTGCGGCTTTTTATTTTAGTATGCTGATTAAGGTAACTACCGACTGTGAAAGAGGCTATTCTCAACAATCACCAACTTGTGATGTGTAGCGAGTGTATTTCTTACAAGCTGCAAACCTGGTAGACAAACTCATCTGGCTTAACGCAAATATGAATTTTCAACTATTTAGCTGGAACGCGAATTTCGCTGAATAATTGTATTTAACCAATACAACATAAAGTTTAGCTTCACCTATTTTAAAATGCGCGTGCTGTTGAGAAATCGTGTGATTGTGTGGCTGTATGGTTGACGAAATACTGTGGTTGCTAGTTGCATGTTTGTAAATCTCAGAAAGGGGAGCCTTATCGCTGGTGAGGAGGCAAGAATGTGTGAAGGGTCTTTAATATAAATTATTATGTCCATTTTGTGTTCCGTATAGTTGTAAAATACAGTTTGTGTTTCCTGGAGTCTATGTGGTAAACAGGATATGGTACTTGACTGTTTGATCACCTAGAATTTAATTCAAATTCCACAAGAGGACAATAATTTTTCTAATCTTCTATTTACCGGGCATGTTTTATAAAGGTTTCTTAATTTACTAACTTAATTATGTTTATAATAAATTTGGGAAATTTTGCACATCAGATCAGATCAATATAATGTATTAATTGAGTGAAAACCAGATTGTAAATGTCACACTTTAAGTATTTATTCTGAAAAAAATAACTTGGACCACCCACACTCCTCGGTGCCTCGTTTATTATATTAATATGAACGTATTCAAAACAATTGCACACACGGCAAAGGTTTTCGAGTAAATCATTAAGTTATATTAACAATATACTATCACTACGTATTGGTTTTTATGAATACAATTGGGTGTAAATTAGGCTTAATCAGGCAACAAAAAGGGACCAATCTCCACAGACCACACATGAGTCCCACTTTGTTTGAAAACGCACCCCCAAAACTACCTCGTTATGGGCCTGCTGGGGATGCTAATGCGGTGTTTGTATATAAGATGAAAGAATATAAGACGAAACCACACGGTCCACCAATCTCACACCCACTTCATTGTTCTTCCAATTAGAAATGTAACCTTCTGCATTATGAGCCCCCACGTGAACATGTGGGGCCCTCTGCATTGTGAAACAATATAACCCCACATGAACATGTGGCGCCCCCTGGAGCCTGAGTTGGTAAAATGTGAACCCCCCCATTGTGAAATGCTGGCTACGGACCTGTCATAGTATATATATATATATTATTGCAAGCCGATGGCACCCAACTTCCAACAACTTGTTCTTAGAGTAGCTTGTATTTACAGTAGTTGTGTTTACAATTTGATAAATTTCTATACATTTCTTGGGAACAACATTCAGAAACACTTTTGCGAACAATGTGTCCGTGTTGTCTTAAACAAGTTGTTGGAAGTTGGGTACAATGGGCTTGTTTTCCGCAAAAAAACGCAAATAGAATTAACTTCCTGCGAAAAATTACCACCCGTGTGTTAAAGTGATAATTCTTGGTAACGGAACAGACAAGAACGCTTTAAAAATATATTTAATTTTAAAAAGTGCAACGGTTTTTTGATGATGTGGTAACCCAGCATACTACAACATTTGACAGTAACGGTGCGTTGGGAATACAACAATAATATTATCATTGTTGACTGATGGTCGACCGTGTTTGCTCGAGAGCAACAATTGATTTCCTTTTGTTGACCAAATACCTTTATGCGGCATATGTATACAGGCCTATATGAATAAAGATTACGCTAACATTTTTAACGTTACTGTGTGTATTACCGATTAATCTGAATTGCAGTCGGGTCAATACCATCAACGTGGTACATCGTATCATACAAAGGAATGTATACCGCAATATTTTGTCTGCTATACGTCTCGTCAAGTGGAACTAATAACTGTTTTGGCAAAGCGGAACTTTTTCGACTCAACGGGGTGTGAAGCGATACCGTGCGAACGCACCACCTGCCTACGGGTCTATAGTTTCTGATAGGTATTGCTCACTCTACGGAATCACTATTATCAGACGGCAGACGGGTGCGATTTCTGATTATACTTGAGAAAGGGGCTATATCGAGTGTCGCATTCAAGAATAGTTCAGTCAATTTTCAAGAGAATCATCCCCAAGTCCCTGTGAAACATCGGTACATGATTTGTATTCCAAGTCGAGTTGTAATTTGAGAAAATGGGAGATCGAGTCGCCCCCTTCCTCGATTGAAAAATCAAGTCTTGCTAATAAAATCTACAATTCTTGCTAAAGTCACCTAGTTCTTCGCGATATTCAAGGAACTACATCGCGACAACGGAAATCAGCCGAATACGCAGCGAAGATGGACGAGATTGATACAGGGAGTAGACGGGTCAATCAAGGCCGGTCACCCTGTCTTTGTATAAAGGGCTCAGCACACTGTTAGTTTTCCCATTGGCGACCATGTTAACGTTTCGTGTGATTATAAGAAAACGTGACCTACAAAGTTTCTTAAACTTCTCACCTGCTGTTATTATCATCTCATTGACATGCTGGTCGAGTTTAGTCAAAATCTAATATTTGTAGCTCTCGCAAATATCTGTATGTATGACACCCGTCAATATTTAAGAATGGATGCAGGCAGTAATTCGGCTAAAGGGTCAACTAGCCAAATTGCTGCCAAATACCCTTCCGCTTAGTAAAATCAGCTACCGATGCACCATTTTACTGTTAACAGCTTCTACAATCACACCGGGAAATCTGACTAGTCAAATGCAATTATGTCAGAGCAGGAGAATTTTGTAAAAAAGTAAATTCTAAAAAATAAATTGCACTTTTTCTTCCAACAGTGTCCTGACCACTTATACGTCAACCACGTTCCGCAGGCTCCCTGCGGAAGATGTAAACATACTATTGTTTACCTTGGGAAACAGGTCCTTTAGCATGTACACAGAGCACGTGCCGACATTTCTACCTCCTAAATATGAAGTTAATTAAACGTGCGTGCCAATAGTATTATACGTGCGTACATGATGAGTCATCAATATCATCGTCGTCGTTATCATCATTATACGTGCATACCTGATGAGACATCATTATCATCGTCGTCGTTACCATCATTATACGTGCGTACATGATGAGTCATCATTATCATCGTCGTCATTACCATCATTATACGTGCGTACATGATGAGTCATCAATATCATCGTCGTCGTTATCATCATTATACGTGCGTACATGATGAGTCATCATTATCATCGTCGTCGTTACCATCATTATACGTGCGTACATGTTGAGTCATCATTATCATCGTCGTCATTATCATCACTATACGTGCGTACATGATGAGTCATCAATATCATCGTCGTCGTTATCATCATTATACGTGCGTACATGATGAGTCATCATTATCATCGTCGTTGTTACCATCATTATACGTGCGTACATGATGAGTCATCATTATCATCGTCGTTGTTACCATCATTTTGCGTGCGTACATGATGAGTCATCATTATCATCATTATCATCGTCGTCATTACCATCACTATACGTGCGTACATGATGAGTAATCATTATCATCGTCGTCGTTACCATCATTATACGAGCGTACATGATGAGTCATCATTATCATCGTCGTCGTTACCATCATTATACGAGCGTACATGATGAGTCATCATTATCATCGTCGTCGTTACCATCATTATACGAGCGTACATGATGAGTCATCATTATCATCGTCGTCGTTATCGTCATTATACGTGCGTATTTGATGAGTCATCATTATCATCGTCGTCGTTATCATCATCTTCAAGGTCTCATCTCCAATACGAGATATTCAAGTGTTAAATCTCCACATGGCAGTGATAAATATCCGCATGTCAGTGTTAAATCTCCACATCTCAGTGTTAAATCTCCACATGTCAGTGTTTAGTCTAAGCCTCCACATGTCAGTGTTAAGTGTCCACGTGCCAGTGTTAAATCTCCACATATATTTGTTAAGTCTCCAAATGTCAGTGTTATGTCTCAACATGTCTGTGTTAAGTCTCCGCACGTCAGTGTTAAGTCTCCACATGCCAGTGTTAAGTGTCCACGTGTCAGTGTTAAATCTTCACATATCTGTGTTAAGTCTCCAAATGTCAGTGTTATGTCTCAACATCTCAGTGTTAAGTCTCAGCAACGTTAGTGTTAAGTCTCCACATGTCAGTGTTGTCCACGTGTCAGTGTTAAATCTCCACATATCTGTGTACAATTTTCAAATGTCAGTGTTATGTCTCAACATGTCAGTGTCAAGTGTCCGCACGTCAGTGTTAAGTCTCCAAATGTCAGTGTTAAATCTCCACAAGTCAGTGCTAAGTCTCCATATGTCAGTGTTAAGTCTCCACATTTCAGTGTTAAGTCTCCACATGTCTGTGTTAAATCTCCACATGTCAATGTTAAGTCTCTACATGTCAGTGTTAAGTCTCCACATGTCACTGTTTTTAGCAGTCCCACATTATTAACGTTCCAGAGAAATGGCAGTTTTTCCTGTACAACAAATCGATGTTTCGCATCTTTGGGGAGACTTAGAGTAATTAGAAATGCTGGGTTCTTGAAACAGTAATGGGTGGTATTTAATGGAACACGATTATGAGCGTCAACCGTATCATCTGAAATCCACATTGCAACAGACTGAACACGAAACACTGTCACCAAGAAACAATGTCATAAAGAGAGCATTTCCATGAAACGTGACGAATACCACATCTACATCCTCCAATTAAGCTCTCAACAACAAATGTGTAACCGCGTCGGTCTATATGTACGCTCTGTATTGGCACCATAAAACATGCCAGTGACAACATTGCGAAGGTCTCTACATAATAAAAAGGTAAGTTCGTATATGATATTATCAGTCCCTGGGACCGCTCAAAACACTTTACACCTTACTCACTGGCAACGTGTTCAATCATTGTTTGTCGAGTTTTCTGGGAAGCATTCAGCCACGCTGCAACTACTGCGCGCCTAATTTTCGTACACATATATCAACCACTGCTTATAACCAGGCACATATTCGCACAGCTGAGTGAACTGGAGCAACGTGGAGTGAACGAACTTGACTATGGTTCAAACTGTAACAAGAGGATTCGAATTCGGAGTCTTTCGATTGAGAATCCGACGCTCTAAACGCTATGTCATCGCGCTCCATTTAAACCGGCTTGTTCAAGATCCATTAGCCCTGTGTGTTCTACGAGAGGTTATTAATACTAGATAGTACAGTAGTTTCTCTCTCTACGGCCACCAATATTACGCGACCATATTTTACTTGCATTAGCATTGTCTAATACAAACCACACCTCACTATAGCGACCACCCGGCTAACGCGGCCAACGGCCGGGGTTACAGGAACAGTCTACCCCTCGGCAGCGGCCAATCGGCAGCCGAACCTGCCATTTTAATCACAAGACGATGTCGATGTTTATAACAAGTTAAGTAGGCCTCCCATACACACTCGTCGTGCTGAGTTGGCATTCGTACTTGTGTTACAAATTACATTATCTATGACAAATCAACTGTTATTTTCCATATAAATGATGTTCACTGTCCGTATGTTTTCTTTTCACATGCTACATTCATCGATGGTTCCCCTCACCAGAGGCCACCCGCCTTATAAGGCCACTTTAGATTTGTTGAAGGGTTGGCCTTATAAGAAGGGGACTGCTGTATATAAATATATCAAGTATTTCGCCAACGGCAAACCGGTATCCGAGACACATCCATGGTAAAAACGTCCAGGCCTACACAACACGGCCTACTCTGCCATGCTCAAATATGGCCGGAAACAAAGTTGGCATCGGTGTCTCAGAAAGGAAAACGCCACATTGTGAAGCAGCTGTATTTTCTTAAGCGCACACCAACACAAAACGGTCACGACACCATCAACTTCATGCGCAAACTGGCACAGGGAACGCCCAGTGAGTGCACAAGAGCTAGACATACAATCTTCTAAGCCAAATGGTTGGTCATCCGATCCCCGTTATAACCTCACCAGCTGATCAAAGTCCCCGCGCAGACAAATACCCGGCGACGCATAGGGGAACAAGAAAGTCGACGTGAGGGCTTTGACGTTGGCGTCAACATGAAAACAGAGGCAAACTATTTGAGACAACTTCGGCGTAAACAGTTTACGTCAGCTGCCCTGGATCCCGTAACCGGCTGTCGTCAGCCAACGAAGTACGTCCTAAATAGTATTAGGTTCGTTAAGGGTTCTCGGTAACCACAAATAATTCTCACTAGCACAAACATTACCTAACCTTTCTTTGGAACGCTGTGGTTTTCGAATACCTTGTCATTTTGTTTGATGAAAACAAACTACTCTGCTCATGTCGCTACCAAATGTGAGTGTAGGCCAGCGTAAAGCGCATGTTTCATCCGTCGTCTTTTATAATACATGTGCGCCTTCAAGGGATCAAACGATCAGTTATTCTGCACAACATGTACCTTTTTAACACATACGCATTCTGATTACGCATGCACGCATATCCAACGACACACACGCGCCTACACACGCATGCACCCACGTACGCACGTGCACACAGGCACGCACGCACGTACGCACTCACAACCGTGAGAACTAATTATTAATTAATTAATTAGGGCTGCTTAATTAAATGTAGGTAACTGGTGCTATCGTGAACACAGATGTTCGTTAAGTGTTAATTATGAAGTGTATCATGATTCTCTCTGAATTGTGTCTCTATTTCTCCTTACCCAAGAAGGGTAGGCCTATGAACGTTTCAGTAGTATCAGTACGTATGCACATAATATTATGTCTCTATAGTTTCATCTCCCGTTTTTTCAGTATGTCTATGTTTCAGTCCTTGTTATTACGTTCCCATATATCTGCCTACTTATCTACTTTTATTCTTTCGCTCGTTTGATCAATCGATCGATCGATGGTTCGTTCGTTCGTTCGTTCGTTCGTTCGTTCGTTCGTTCGTTCGTGTGATTGTTCTCAGCCTTGCTATTTCGTTATCGCGTTGATGTGTTTTAAAATATAAGTATGGTACACTGCTACTGACTAACATTTGGCGTATACATTATGTGTCAGTATTTTGAGGATGGCGTGACGTTTTGGAAGATCATTCTCTGAAGAATTGGAGTAGAAACGGTTTAGTCGTACCATAACTTCAACATAATTAGGACATGATGTATTCGAAGCATCAGTTACATCCTCATTTCTGTTATCTTATTGGGAGTTTGCTCGCTGTCACACAACCATATACCTGCCAACGTTTGCTAAATTCCGGGATATTCATCAGCGGTTCAGCACGCTTCCCGTGTCGCGCTGTCTCGTCGCGCTGTCTCGGTTCTTGACATCGGAAGACGGGGGTGGTGGGATGTTGAACAAAATTCGCTGTCTCGGCTCGACTCGTGACATCGGAAGTATTCTTGGAGATTTCTCGCCGGAACTTTAGCTATTCAGCACGTTTTAGCACGTCTCCCGTCGTGTCACGCTGTCTCGGATGATGACATTGGAATACGAGGGGGTGCTGTTGGAAATTTTAAGTGAACGTCCGGGAGATTTGCTAGCATTCCTGGAGACTGGGAGGTACACCAGAGATCAAGGAGACTCCCGGACATTCCGGGAGAGTTGGCAGGTATACAACCGTCTATGATTTTGGCAAAATGTCAACATTATCATTCTTCTAGAGCAATATTACAGTCGCCAAACTATATGGAAACTCAAATGGATTATTACAAGTACACCTGGTTCTCGACGAATTCAGAAATTGCGTTCCTGACTTGGTCGGCCTACCATAAGCTGCTATCGTGGTAGACCCGGAAGAGTATGGGAACCGGATAAGCAGACAGCAGATTACGTAAACATCCCGTTGAGCTTTAAACCCTGTCTACGTCGCAAGGACACTGACACAGTTCTACCGATCTTACGTCGCAGTTTGTGCAATTTTTTCACGTCACATTTTGGTTTGGTTCAGTCGTTGCGCGTTGGTTTGTTGATACATTTGTAAACAATGTTGGAATACATCAACTAAGACTGGGATACTTATGATGTTTTGTTTCATTTACTTAGTCAAGGCTTGTCTGGCATTACTAGCAATGCTCTAAGTCTGATGGCAAGCTTAAATGCAATTGAGAATGCGAATTCTTAACGCGTGTATAAAACGCGATTTAAACCAATATATAATTTATTTTCGATGTAGGTAATACGACGCCAGACGATCATACTAAATATTACATCAAATACACACACACGGAGTTTATCTTCGTTAATCAGGAACCCGCTAATCCGTACCCTGATCATCCATACCTCTATAATCCAGATCTCGCGTCATCCGGACATCACTTCACTGGAACGGAATTTCCAAAAAATAATATACACAGTTGTGTGCATGATTTGTTTAAACCAGCTGGTTGATATTGTAATAAGCCATGTCTTACCTCGTTGGCGCAGTCGACATTTCCTTCTAACTGCGTGAACATTAAGAGTGAAAACGCGAGGAGCGCACAAGAAACCCGGCCGTTCGTTCGAGCCATTGTGTCGGATTACTGCAGTCTAGCAGATGGCGTTCGTCTCACTGTTCCGCAGGTCAAAATAAACAAGGCGGATGAGGTCACTTGGGGTTTATCCGCTATTTGGCTTGCGTTCCTACATCCGTGTGGCAAGCGGACGCATCACCGACCAGAGAAGCGAAGCCGACGTTGCGGCTGGACAAATATGCGAGCGACGAGTACGTTAACTTGCCTAAAGACGTCAGAACATTGAAGTCTTATTCCGTCGGCTTTGTTACCGCCCCGCTATTTTAACAGGTTACAAAACAAAACGTCACAAAACTTAGCGGCGGCCATCAGAAACGCGGCGGCAGGTATGAAAAGAAGGCGCCCGTTCGTCTTCCTATCATATCCTTTTTGATGGTACAACCGTTTTATTTTGGTGGCTGACTGTGACTGAAAGAAAACACTCCGTGGAGAACAGTTCAAGAGAAATGACATTGATCCGATCTGATCGCGTGGTGCCGGCGCTAAACCTGCGAGAGAAGTAAGATATGTTAAGTTAGTATATTTCTTATATTTACAACAAGAGGACTTTTTAAACAAGTGATTACAGTTGGTAGAAGAAAAAATAATTGCCATTAAAAATTACAGTTTCTTTTATATCACTTGTAATGTATACTAAGTATTATTTATGCATATATATATATATATATATATATATATATATATATATATATATATATATATATGCACATTCACATATATTTCAGATTATGTCCCGGAAATCATCCAGCATATTTATGACATGAGACAACTGTACCCGTCTTATAAGAAGGCATCAGTGCTGAGGGACGCATCCACCTCTGCTAACCCCAAGCCTGTCAAGTCCAGCTGCAGAAAAGTGGACAAGGCAGACTTGGTTTAAAATAATCAAACCAGATGCAATTGTTGTCAATATAATGTCTTGGCATATTTTTATTATTTACAGATTATGAGTATCTATTTAAAGGTGTGTTATGTGGTTAAGTAAGTTTAGTAACATTACACAAGACGTTTTGTTCTCGTGGAGTACTGCACTGATGAGCCGTAACATGTGGTTACTGTGAGATTCAATGGTAAGTAATGTAGTCACACAGTAGGCCCAACGATATGGTGCGCCGTAACATGTGGTTACTGTGTGATTCATTGGTAAGTAACGTAGTCACACAGTAGGCCCAATGATATGGTGCACCGTAACATGTGGTTACTGTGTGATTCATTGGTAAGTAAAGTAGTCACACAGTAGGCCCAATGATATGGTGCGCCGTAACATGTGGTTACTGTGTGATTCAATGGTAAGTAATGTAGTCACACAGTAGGCCCAATGTTATGGTGCGCCGTAACATGTGGTTACTGTGTGATTCATTGGTAAGTAATGTAGTCACACAGTAGGCCCAATGATATCGTGCGCCGTAACATGTGGTTACTCTGTGATTCATTGGTAAGTAATGTAGTCACACAGTAGGCCCTATGATATGGGGCGCCGTAACATGTGGTTGCTCTGTGATTCATTGGTAAATAATGTAGTCACACAAAAGGCCCAATGATATGGTGCGCAGTAACATGTGGTTACTGTGTGATTCAATGGTAAGTAATGTAGTCACACAGTAGGCCCAATGATATGGTGCGCCGTAACATGTAGTCACTGTGTGATTCAATGGTAAGTAATGTAGTCACATAGTAGGCCCGATGATATGGTGCACCGTAACATGTGGTTACTGTGTGATTCAATGGTAAGTAATGTAGTCACACAGTAGGCCCAATGATATGGTACACCGTAACATATGGTTACTGGGTGATTCAATGGTAAATAATGTAGTCACACAGTAGGCCCAATGATATGGTGCACCGTAACATATGGTTACTGCGTGATTCAATGGTAAATAATGTAATCACACAGTAGGCCCAATGATATGGTGCACCGAAACATGTGGTTACTGCGTGATTCAATGGTAAATAATGTAGTCACACAGTAGGCCCAAAGATATGGTGCACCGTAACATGTGGTTACTGTGTGATTCAATGTTAAGTAATGTAGTCATACAGTAGGCCCAATGATATGGTGCACCGTAACATGTGGTTACTGTGTGAGTCAATGTTAAGTAATGTAGTCACACAGTGGGCCCAATGATATGGTGCGCCGTAAAATGTGGTTACTGTGTGATTCAATGGTAAGTATTGTTGTCACACAGTAGGCCCAATGATATGGTGCGCCATAAGATGTGGTTACTCTGTGATTCAATGGTAAGTAATGTATTCACACAGTAGGCCCAATGATATGGTGCACCGTAACATATGGTTACTGCGTGATTCAATGGTAAATAATGTAGTCACACAGTAGGCCCAATGATATGGTGCACCGTAACATGTGGTTACTGTGTGATACAATGTTAAGTAATGTAGTCACTCAGTAGGCCTAATGATATGGTGCGCCGTAACATATGGTTACTGTGTGATTCAATGGTAAGTAATGTAGTCACACAGTAGGCCCAATGATATGGTGTGCCGTAACATATGGTCATTGTGTGATTTATTGGTAAGTAATGTAGACACACAGTAGGCTAAATGATATGGTGCGCTGTAACATGTGGTTGCTCTGTGATTCAATGGTAAGTAATGTAGTCACACAGTAGACCCAATGATATGGTGCGCCGTAAGATATGGTTACTCTGTGAATCAATGGTAAGTAATGTAGTCACACAGTAGGCCCAATGATATGGTGCGCCGTAACATATGGTCACTGTGTGATTCATTGGTAAGTAATGTCGTCACACAGTAGGCCCAATGATATGGTGCGCCGTAACATGTGGTCACTGTGTGATTAAATGGTAAGTAATGTAGTTACACAGTAGGCTCAATGATATGGTGCGCCGTAACATGTGGTTACTCTGTGATAAATTGGTAAGTAATGTAGTCACACAGTAGGCCCTATGATATGGTGCGCCGTAACATGTGGTTGCTCTATGATTCAATGGTAAATAATGTAGTCACACAGTAGGCCCAATGATATGGTGCGCAGTAACATGTGGTTACTGTGTGATTCAATGGTAAGTAATGTAGTCACACAATAGGCCCAATGGTATGGTGCGCCGTAACATGTTGTCACTGTGTGATTCAATGGTAGATAATGTAGCCACATAATAGGCCCAATGATATGGTGCACCGAAACATGTGGTTACTGTGTGATACAATGGTAAGTAATGTTGTCACCAGTAGGCCCAATGATATGGTACGCCATAAGATGTGGTTACTCTGTGATTCAATGGTAAGTAATGTATTCACACAGTAGGCCCAATGATACGGTGCACCGTAACATATGGTTACTGTGTGATTCAATGTTAATTAATGTAGTCACACAGTAGGCCTAATGATATGGTGCGCCGTAACATACGGTTACTGTGTGATTCATTTGTAAGTAATGTAGTCACACAGTAGGCCCAATGATATGGTGCGCCGTAACATTTGGTTGCTGTGTGATTCAATGGTAAGTAATGTAGTCACACAGTAGACCCAATGATATGGTGCGCCGTAACATGTGGTTACTGTGTGATTCAATGGTAAGTAATGTAGTCACACAGTAGGCCCAATGATATGGTGCACCGTAACATATGGTTACTGCGTGATTCAATAGTAAATAATGTAGTCACACAGTAGGTCGAATGATATGGTGCACCGTAACATGTGATTTCTGTGTGATTCAATATTAAGTAATGTAGTCACACAGTAGGCCCAATGATATGGTGCGCCGTAAGATATGGTTACTGTATGAATCAATGGTAAGTAATGTAGTCACACAGTAGGCCCAATGATAAGGTGCGCCGTAACATATGGTCACTGTGTGATTCATTGGTAAGTAATGTCGTCACACAGTAGGCCCAATGATATGGAGCGCCGTAACATGTGGTTGCTCTGTGATTCTATGTTAAGTAATGTAGTCACACAGTAGGCCCAATGATAAGTTGCGCCGTAACATGTGGTTACTGTGTGATTCAATGGTAAGTAATGTAGTCAAACAGTAGGCCCAATGATATGGTGCGCCGTAACATGTGGTCACTGTGTGATTCAGTGGTAAGTAATGTAGTCACACAGTAGGCCCAATGATATGATGCGCCCTATCATGTGGTTACTGTGTGATTCAATGATAAGTAATGTAGTCACACAGTAGGCCCAATGATATGGTACACCGTAACATATGGTTACTGGGTGATTCAATGGTAAATAATGTAGTCACACAGTAGGCCCAATGATATGGTGCACCGTAACATATGGTTACTGCGTGATTCAATGGTAAATAATGTAATCACACAGTAGGCCCAATGATATGGTGCACCGTAACATATGGTTATTGCGTGATTCAATGGTAAATAATGTAGTCACACAGTAGGCCCAAAGATATGGTGCACCGTAACATGTGGTTACTGTGTGATTCAATGTTAAGTAATGTAGTCACACAGTAGGCCCAATGATATGGTGCACCGTAACATGTGGTTACTGTGTGAGTCAATGTTAAGTAATGTAGTCACACAGTGGGCCCAATGATATGGTGCGCCGTAAAATGTGGTTACTGTGTGATTCAATGGTAAGTATTGTAGTCACACAGTAGGCCCAATGATATGGTGCACCGAAACATGTGGTTACTCTGTGATTCAATGGTAAGTAATGTATTCACACAGTAGGCCCAATGATATGGTGCATCGTAACATATGGTTACTGCGTGATTCAATGGTAAATAATGTAGTCACACAGTAGGCCCAATGATATGGTGCACCGTAACATGTGGTTACTGTGTGATACAATGTTAAGTAATGTAGTCACTCAGTAGGCCTAATGATATGGTGCGCCGTAACATATGGTTACCGTGTGATTCAATGGTAAGTAATGTAGTCACACAGTAGGCCCAATGATATGGTGTGCCGTAACATATGGTCATTGTGTGATTCATTGGTAAGTAATGTAGTCACACAGTAGGCCCAATGATATGGTGCGCTGTAACATGTGGTTGCTCTGTGATTCAATGTTAAGTAATGTAGTCACAGAGTAGGCCCAATGATAAGTTGCGCCGTAACATGTGGTTACTGTGTGATTCAATGGTAAGTAATGTAATCACACAGTAGGCCCAATGATATGGTGCGCCGTAACATGTGGTCACTGTGTGATTAAATGGTAAGTAATGTAGTTACACAGTAGGCTCAATGATATGTTTCGCCGTAACATGTGGTTACTCTGTGATTAATTGGTAAGTAATGTAGTCACACAGTAGGCCCTATGATATGGTGCGCCGTAACATGTGGTTGCTCTATGATTCAATGGTAAATAATGTAGTCACACAGTAGGCCCAATGATATGGTGCGCAGTAACATGTGGTTACTGTGTGATTCAATGGTAGGTAATGTAGCCACATAATAGGCCCAATGATATGGTGCACCGAAACATGTGGTTACTGTGTGATACCATGGTAAATAATGTTGTCACACAGTAGGCCCAATGATATGGTACGCCATAAGATGTGGTTACTCTGTGATTCAATGGTAAGTAATGTATTCACACAGTAGGCCCAATGATACGGTGCACCGTAACATATGGTTACTGTGTGATTCAATGTTAATTAATGTAGTCACACAGTAGGCCTAATGATATGGTGCGCCGTAACATACGGTTACTGTGTGATTCAATGGTAAGTAATGTAGTCACACAGTAGGCCCAATGATATGGTGCGCCGTAACATTTGGTTGCTCTGTGATTCAATGGTAAGTAATGTAGTCACACAGTAGACCCAATGATATGGTGCGCCGTAACATGTGGTTACTGTGTGATTCAATGGTAAGTAATGTAGTCACACAGTAGGCCCAATGATATGGTGCACCGTAACATATGGTTACTGCGTGATTCAATAGTAAATAATGTAGTCACACAGTAGGTCCAATGATATGGTGCACCGTAACATGTGGTTTCTGTGTGATTCAATATTAAGTAATGTAGTCACACAGTAGGCCCAATGATATGGTGCGCCGTAAGATATGGTTACTGTATGAATCAATGGTAAGTAATGTAGTCACACAGTAGGCCCAATGATATGGTGCGCCGTAACATATGGTCACTGTGTGATTCATTGGTAAGTAATGTCGTCACACAGTAGGCCCAATGATATGGTGCGCCGTAACATGTGGTTACTGTGTGATTCAATTGTAAGTAATGTAGTCAAACAGTAGGCCCAATGATATGGTGCGCCGTAACATGTGGTCACTGTGTGATTCAATGGTAAGTAATGTAGTCACACAGTAGGCCCAATGATATGGTGCGCCCTATCATGTGGTTACTGTGTGATTCAATGATAAGTAATGTAGTCACACAGTAGGCTCAATGATATGTTGCGCCGTAACACGTGGTTACTGTGTGATTCAATGGTAAGTAATGTAGTCACACAGTAGGCCCAAAGATATGGTGCGCCGTAACATGTGGTCACTGTGTGATTCAATGGTAAGTAATGTAGTCACATAGTAGGCCCAATGATATGGTGCGCCGTAACATGTGGTTACTGTGTGATTCAATGGTAAGTGATGTAGTCACACAGTAGGCCCAATGATATGGTGCGCCGTAACATGTGGTTACTGTGTGATTCAATGGTAAATAATGTAGACACACAACAGGCCCAATGATATGGTGCACCGAAACATGTGGTTACTGTGTGATTCAATGGTAAGTAATGTAGACACACAATAGGCCCAATGATATGGTGCGCCGTAAAGCTTAAAACAAGGGGCCGAAACACTGAAGATCTTGAGTTTATGAAATGAAAAAACTTACAAAATGGATTTGCATACATGCATCTTAAAACAACAGAATGTGGCCAACAAAACATAAGTTGGTTATTAAAAAAATTGCATATCACTAAAATGTAAAGATCTTCAGTGTCTGCGGGAATATTTACTGTCACAATCAATAACATACATTACTATTTACAGGTATCCAACTGTGTACACTATAAATGTTAGTGGATATGCAATTCAAATACTTGTAAAAAAAATGTTCCAAGAGGCCCTGAAATCCTTTGGACTATATTGTGAGTTTGTAATTATTAATGAAATGTTTTTTCGTGAATCATAGTTACAGATCATTAAGGGTTATGATGGATGCAAAATGTTGACATGCTTAGTGGAGACTATTTGCATTCCAGTGAATATACACCTGGAAATAAAATATTTAAGTAGACCGTTTCGTGAAGATTGTGTGTATTAGTTTATGTGTTATTAAAAATACTGTTGAATTTTATCCCAATACTCTGCTACTTAGGCAAATTTCCAGTGGTTGTAGAAACCTTGCATAGAGTTGCCGAGCTGCAATCTCGCATGTAGCACAGTTAAAGATTGTTTAAGAAAATTGAAGCAATTACAGATTGTTTTGGTGTATAGTGGCACTACCACATGGAATGTCAATACCAAATTAGAAAAACCATTATTGCAGATTACTGTAGAGTTTTTAAGAAAATAGACAAAATGTGAAAATTTGGCATTTTGTGGGGCCCTGAGGTGCCCTTAGAATGATTCAATCAAATACAGATTTCTTGTGTATAATGGCACTACCACAAGAGATATATATGCAAAATCAGAGAAAAAGTTACTGAAGAGTTTTTGAAAAAATAGGCAAAACGTGAAAATTTACCAGTATGTTGGATGTATGTCTTACATCCAGGGAAACAAATGTAGCCACACATGTTAGCTACCAAATAACGTAAAAATGAATAAAATCCGTTGAGAACTTTTATTTGTTTTGATTTTTTCCGATATAAAAATAGGCCGATTCTAGCAGGTCGATCATTGCTGCTTTCGCTATCGTCGCACAGCCGCGGCGCCGCCCGGACAAATATCGCGCTACCAAGTTGTTGAATTTTCACCTAAAAAACATCCAAAGTCGTTCTAACTATCTGAACTAGTATAGTAACCTTATTCATGAATACTGTCGGGCATTTTTCGAAATATTGACGCGATAACTTGAGATAAGAAGATCTGACAGAAATGTAAATTATCTGGAATGAGGCCAAAGAAATTGCGAAAGACCGTACTAGATGGAGAAAACAATTCTCCGCAACGATGTCCCGAAAGGAACAGGAGGAACTAAGTCTAAGTAAGTAACTTGAGATAATCCGAATTAAAGTTTCGAAGTGAACAATTCTCCGCAACGATGTCCCGAAAAGAACAGGAGGAATTAAGTCTAGGTAAGTAACTTGAGATAATCCGAATTAAAGTTTCGAAGTGAACAATTCTCCGCAACGATGTCCCAAAAGGAACAGGCGGAACTAAGTCTAAGTAAGTAACTTGAGATAATCCGAATTAAAGTTTCGAAGTGAACAATTCTCCGCAACGATGTCCCGAAAGGAACAGGAGGAACTAAGTCTAAGTAAGTAACTTGAGATAATCCGAATTAAAGTTTCGAAGTGAACAATTCTCCGCAACGATGTTCCGAAAGAACAGGAGGAATTAAGTCTAGGTAAGTAACTTGAGATAATCCGAATAAAAGTTTCGAAGTGAACAATTCTCCGCAACGATGTCCCGAAAGGAACAGGAGGAATTAAGTCTAAGTAAGTAACTTGAGATAATCCGAATTAAAGTTTCGAAGTGAACAATTCTTCGCAACGATGTCCGCCATTTTTTGTTTACTACAGCCCCGGAGGGCCGGGGGCGGGGTGGCTGAAATGCTTTATTCTGATTCGCGGAATTACCATAGCCTGCTGTAGATAGGCCAGTAACACAGTTTTCCATTGATAGCACGCGTTCGTAAGTCTAGACTTTATTAATGGATATGTAAATTCACGGGGCATATTAAAACCACCAGAATTTTGCCGCCGACTTCGTCACATGTTTTGTCGGCTAGGCAGTCATTAACTTTCAATCAATCTGCTCATGAATAAACATGAGAAAATATGCAAAATGTGAACATTTTGCATTTTGGAGGCCCTGCGGTGCCCTTAGAATGATTCAATCAAATACAGATGTCTTGTGTATAGTGACACTACCATAGAAAATGTATATGCAAAATCAGAGAAAAAGTTACAGAAGAGTTGTGTTTAAGTTTACAGGTTGAGAACATTCTAGGACACCTAACATATTTATTGTCATATTTGTACATTCACGATCTGTAAATCATTTATCTCACTACTACAATGATATGTGATGCTTATATTGGCTCAACTTATAAACCACAACTAACTAAGCGTTGTGGTTTATATATATATATATATATATATACTACGGACACAAAATTGATGTGCACAATCTGATATTAAGAACTTTGTTTTATATATCTTGCTTAGCTGACAGTTTTCATAATCGTAATGTCAGTAATTTTGGTATTGGCATGACTAGCTTTACACTAGCGTTTTGATCAGTATTATATCAATAGGTCGTTAAAATAAAACTGTAAACAGTAAGATAGTAGTTAACATAGGTCAACACAATCGTTTACACTACTTGGTTTTCTTAACACCTGTACATGGGGATATCCTCACCAGGAGGCCCCTCGTCCTCAATATAATAATATGCCCCCTCAAGGACATAATATGTATTGAGGCAGTTACCAATAAAACCATCGTGTTGAGTGATGCGTGTCTGCCCGCCAACCAGTCTACTTGCTACTTGGGAAACTGTGCAGCAGCACACATTTTCCCTTTCACTGGGCATTGTTTTGCAGTGTCCACATTTACACCTAATGTTTGCCGTGCTAGGCCTGTCACCGATAATACTACCATTGCTATCAAATTGTATAGGATAATTGCACTCAAGTGGAGATTTTCCCATGCGTTTATGTAAGATTTTCCAAATCCCGGTTAAGTTGCTCCGATGCTCTGACAATAATCTTCAATAATAATCCCGTTCAGCGAATCGTAAAACGGCTGTTATTTTATTCTTGTACGATTTATACCTCAACTCAGTAACGTCGTTTCTATCCGAAAAATCTGTATAACGTTTTTTACAACACACATTTGTGAGACCATTCGTAAGGCAATGTTTTTTTTCACGCCTTCTTGTATTATCAACGCAGCGAAGCGGGCAATGTTAATTATACAATATTGTGAAATCGTAGTGTGCCTTAGTAGTATCAGTGCGAGTAAACACCGAGTTCTACGGATGCGCGTTCAACGCGGCCTTTAAGGCATTGACATTTCCCACACTAGTTTGACGCTTGTATCGTGCAGGGCACCTGCGACTACATAGACAAATAGCCAAAACAGGCAAATGGTTACTTATGTCGGTAATAAGTAACTCACTTGTGATATCACTGATGATATAATTTGTAAATATATTGTCAGTAAGTGTTGCCAATACATTTTAAATTCTGGTATAATTAGTAATTACTGGAAACATACCGAGGCTGAACATCAAATCTAGGACATATTTTGTAACACGTACGAACCATGTTTCAATAACACTATATTGAAATCGCCATAACTGAATGTAGTTTTCCTAATCGCAACTTTATTAAATAAACGGTCAATGTTGTCACAAAATAAATGTACATCAAACCCGGGTGCTCTTTATATATGCAAGCTATTACCACCTGTTTACAGTTGTTTAACTGTAACTCAATAGTAACACATTCAAACACATCTTTTATTTCACATTGGCGTGAATTTTTTTATGAAAGGATAACAGACATAATTTTCATACTCTTACCTAATCAAAAAAAGTGCAAAAAAGAGTAAACATTAATCGTTTAAAAAAACGGTTTTGAACTGGCATGTTAGTTTCTTCAATATCCTGTAGAAGGCGCCAGCAGCGAAGATCGGGATACGTTGGTGCATGAAACGTCACGATGCAGGCACTCCTGACGGATAACGTAAGTCTTTCAGACGACGCTGATTGCAGGACGCGATCGGGATAAGGTGGCGTTTCGAGATCGGGGCACTTGCAGGCACTATTGTGTCCATTCCAGTGACCCCAGTAATTCACTGGCACTAGAGTATGAATGCGTTATGCCAATTTACATCCCTTGCAAAACCATATTTTTGTTTTGGGGGCACTGTTTACTCCAGGTGTAAAGTGATACCATTGAAGGCAACCATTCCTTGCAACGCAGTCGTCCTCATTGTCACTAAATGCCAATGTGCACATCATACAATACCACTTATCCTCCTTCAGCAGGGTGCCAGCCACCCACTCCATGCCATGCTGATGTCTCGTAGAACGTTTAGGCATACTTTGTGATCAAGGCTTTCAGCAGTCTTTGGATTTCTTGTGATGTTTAAAGCTTTCAACAAGTGACCACTGTGTCTCAGAAACGTATATTTGTACAAACCAGCATAACTACAAAACGTGTATTTAAGTCTAGATAAATGCGCAATTTTATGTTATTTAATATGTATGAATACTATGCTTATTATATAATAATAGTAAGTGAAGTTATAAAGCGCCATAAATCTAGACAAAAAAATCAAACATATAACACACTAACAGCTAAAACGAGTTACTGACCATGTAGACAATACACTCATACAGGGATAGTATAATCAAATCAAAGATAATGTAATTACTTGAATAGGCAGATTTACTGTGCTGTTACTCTGGCGCTTTTGCTTTCCGACTTGTGCAGTTTCCGACCAAAACTACAACTGTTCTTCACATAATAGTATTTCTAATCCCGGTTTGTCTTGGCTGCAATGTTTGGCATCCGTTTTTTGCACCATCAATGGTCCTTGAATTGCGCAAGCACAGTTGAACGAAACTGTCACTTAAACTTGTTAAATTTTCTCGGACAATTGCGAAGAGGAAGAAAATTTATCTTCGACGTTGATGCTAATGAACCCAGTTTGTGACCTGTGTGGATCCTGCACATGCGCGGCTCTAGTCTGACGAAGTAGGCTGATGGCGTATGCGCGACCCAACTCACAGAAGAATAAGTACTCGAATCTGAATTACGGCGATCCTAAGAATAACCACTTCGTAAATATAAACATCAAAGACAACACAAAACAGTGCATAAGTTTGATAGTCTTATAGATCTCACTTGTGCACAAATGTCAATGAAAATGTGCATCAGAATGTCAGAGTTTCATTGGATTAGTTATCTTACCGGTAATCATTAATCAAACTTTGCTGTGTTCAGTTATCAGTGAAAATATGCAAAAAATGTGGCATAATTTCCTTCTGGGGAACTTCAGTGTCATGGGAGGCATCTTGGAAGGTCATGCTAGGATCTTGTAGTCTCTTTAGGACAGCGCGGTTAATCTTTGCTGGGATGTCGGACCAGAGATGAAAAGGGTGTAAAGAAGTTGAATGTCAGGATGTTCTGAAGCCGCTGCCCCGCACCCTCTGGGTATTGATGAATCAGTCGGTCGTCGGACACCCTCTTCAGCAGCCCTACAATGGCATAAAAGCTTTGCCGTCCACCAATACATCAGAACACATGCAGAAAGGTCTTAAATTCGATTCGACATTTGACAGGTAGCCAGTGCCATTCTTCAAGAATTGGGGTTATGTGATCACAGCGAGGTGTGAAGGTGATAATTCTTGCCGCCATGTTTTTGAGTTAATTCGAATGTTCAAGTGTTAGTCCAGCAAGCAGTATATTCCCATAATCCTATCTGGACGTGGCGTGAACTAATGATTTAGTCGCATCTATAAAGTAAAAGACAGATAGCGTAGGTAGATAGTCATATACCATAACCTTATATTTGACAGACGTTTAGTTATGCGACGCGTGCTCTGTTCCTCCTCACCCTTTGTCGATGCTGTAGCCCTGCAATGTCTTTGTTGCTCAACAGAGTTCCTTCATTCAAGTGTAGTGTTTTCCCAGAGGGCACACTTGGTCAACTACTGGCCTGAACACCCTGGTGTGTACAGCTGTTGCCTCACCTGTCCTTACTACAAACTAAATGAAAAACACTCCTGAGTCGTATTTTTAAAATGCAGTAGCGTGTGAAGCACGTACTGTGTGAAGCACGTACTGTGTGAAGCACGAACTGTGTGAAGCACGTATTGTGTGAAGCACGTATTGTGTGAAGCACGTATTGTGTGAAGCACGTACTGTGTGAAGCACGTACTGTGTGAAGCACGTACTGGGTGAAGCACGTACTGTGTGAAGCTTTTGAATAATCAGATTTAAAGCCCTATTTTGTAAATTTAGAACCTTTTTGTACGTCAACTTCAATATAAAATGACTATGCCATCCCATTTAAGCAGCTACTAGGAGCCATTTATTTACTTGATTGAGAAAATTACACGATTAAACTGCACGTGTTGTTTGATTAAAGAAGCATATTACTCAGTGATTCGGTCAAATACGACATTGTAAAAGTAGAATAATATATGGCCTAGGCCTTGCTAGACGAAATCAAATTAAATATCAATCTTTATAAATTCACAATTTTGAGACGCTTTCAAGGCCTTGAAAACACGATATTAAATTTAAGGCTAAAACACTCTACACACAATAATTATAACAGAACAAAACATAAACATTACGTTTGCTACCAACTGTGGTATTTATTGGTATATTTGCCAATTATTATATACAGTGTTGGTAGATATTCATAGAGGCATTGTGATCTATAGACACCTAGACAGGTTTATTAGATTCTGTGAGAGCGGTGTCACACACGAAATGTGTATCCAATCAAAATTCTACACCAATAAAACTAAACAGTTGTACTAATGTCTCCCCAATGCGGTACCCAACTGCCCTTTACATACTGGTACTTGTTGCTGTCTCCGTAGTAGGATGCCAGTCAGAATCGGTCTCTGAGTACTTGTGATTTTGTTGTAACAGTCTTGCGCATGGCATGTGATTTTGATTTTAATTGGAGACTCAAGTATCATGTCAAATCTACACTGGTCGCCATCGTGGCTGTGCCAACGTACTTTGTACATAAGTACCTTTGTACTTAAGTACTTTTGTATTTAAGTACTTTTGTACTTAAGTATATTAAAAATGAAATAATAATAAATTCGGAGACGATAAAAAGAAATACTGCATGCATGATCACGTTACACATTTATTTCATGACAAAAGTATGGCCACTAGGGATTAGGAGGTGAAAGAATCATTGATTTGATATGACATGACAACAATTCAAAAATACAAAAAAGGTACAATGGAACCCCGCGTTACGGTCACCTCGGTAATACAGCCACCTCGCAATTAAAGTCACCATTGGATAGTCCCAAATTATTTCAGTGACAGTAAAAAATAGTAAAAATGTCACGTGACGAACTTGAACCGAAACATTTGAATAAGGACGCAGAGTCACTCTGCGATAATAAAATATTGAAATTGTACACGTATTGCCATCTGTTGTATTGAAGGAACATTACCATTTTGTGCTTTGGATGAAAATTCCTGTTTTGGAGACAACAAAAGCACGTTTCATTATCATGGTGATTCGGCGAGTTGAACTGATGTGCATTTGTATTGTAACAGTAATCAGTTACATTGTCAAAAACATAGCGTAATAATGCTATATCAGTACACCAGATGGCGTTACCCGAGTGACTCTGCCTCCTTATTCAAATGTGCATATACAGTGCCAGTGTAACAGGCCGAAGGTTAACCCGTGCTGAAGTAAGCGCCCATTGTGACCTTGCCGGAAGCAAGCGTAGCTTCTACGGTGATTTGCGTTAGTAATACATTAAATTATACGTTTTATAATTTAAATATAACACCTTTGGCAATTGTTTACAAGAAAACAAGTATCAAAAGGCTCCTTGTGACATAACAACGCACTTAGTATCCAAAGGTCGTGTTATAGGTCAAAGGGGCAGGGCAAGTTATTCACCGCGTTTGCGCACGCCTGCGCAGTAGTGTGGAACTACTCTTGACTTGACACATCAGTTCAGCCATCATTCGTTGAAGTAAGAGCGAATTCCATACGTCGCATGTTACCTGTGTATTTTCTTCAGTTATTAAATCTATAACGAAGCAAGTTAAGTGATGTTGCGTGTGGAGGTGTTTCCGAGTCATATGTTGTCCCCTTTGTGCCTATGAATGCACTAGTAACCTCAGGCGTGAGTCGAACCCTCACACAAGAGAGTGAGGCATCATAACTGTTGTCATCGTTACTTACAATAAGGAAAACGTTAAGATTACCAACCAGGAAACTATGCTAACATCTTTATTGAGTTTGTATTATTTATAAATATGTGTGTTGCCCACAGGGAAACTCACACAATTTCTAATAAATAAGTAAACCTTGTGAATTATATGCAAAAGTAACTCAACTATATCATGAGGTAAGGCGCCCCACCTGGGGCAATACGGTCCGTGACATTTGCGTTTTTCGCATCTATGAACGAAACGTTTTAAACATATAATGTATATATCATAGTAATACATTAGCTATTCTAGTTATTAAATGTAAATCATAAATGTGTAACATAAACACTTAATATTTTACACATTATTCAGCCCATGTGCAACATAATATCCATGTATATGTATAGGAAACGGTAGGATGCCGTTTTACCATACATACAATGTGTGTGTTTTAACACGGTGTATACAAAACACAAAGCACTACCTAATTTCCCCACGCAATGTGAATGATAATATTATAATGTTACCCAATTAAGTTGGTGATTTGCAAAGCTATGTAAAAAGTTGCACCACTTTGACTACTGACAAAGTATTAAATCAAACTCTGAGATGGCAGCATTTGGACAGACAGTTCAATTAAGGTCCATGACGATCATGCATGTTATGAACACAATTATATGGACCCTTTTGTATTTTACTATATGTCTGATAGTGTAAAACCCGCAAATTTTATCTATGTTCATATATGTAGTGTTATCGCATTTAATTTATGATAGCTAATACTCAGATCAAATTAGACTCATGTCTAATATGTAACCAAACGTTAAACAATTATGCCGTAAAAGGTGATCTATGTGATGCAGTTTTGTATAAACGATGTGCAAAATTAACACAACAACAATTCAGATTAATCCCTTACAAATATGTAAATTATCAGTGTACATCATGTTGTGAAGTTGTTTCCATTTCAAAATATTAGTGATGATGAATTTGTGTTTGAAAGTTCTTCTTTTGAAGAAAATGTTGACCTTTATTAATTAATAGATAACTGTTCACAATTTAATTTCCATTCCTTCAAATACTCGGATTATAATTCCTATGATTTTGAAAATGATATAGACCCAGAAAATAATTTCTACAATAATTTATCATCAAAATTTCAATATTACAACAACCTACAATTCACTGAGAAAATCGGTAAAGTTAAGATAAACGAGAATACATTGGCTTCATGTTCCAATGAACTGAGTCAGCAATCCTGGGAAAATTTTCTAAATACTAATGACGCAAATCAAGCTTATGATTCTTTTCTACACACATTTACATATATATTTAACAAACACTGTCCAGTGAAAAGAGTTTACAGGAAAAATTAAATTAACAAAAAACCCTTGTTCACCAAAAGTGTAAAATGTGCTTTACGAAGAACAATAAATTATATAAAGCTTTTATTGTATCAAGATCTGCTGAAGCAGAATAAAAATACAAAGGTTACAAAAATACAAAGCTTACAAAATAAATTTACATATATATTAAAAACAACTGAAAAAAACTACCATAGCACATTATTAGAAAAGCAGAAACCAAATGTTAAAGAAACTTAAAAAATGTAAATTAATGACATTTGTAAAGTATCAAAGGTGTTTAAGTTTATTTTATTTGCCGATGATACACACATATTATGTTATAATAAGGACTTAAATGAACTTGTTCGGATGATAAATAATGGACTAGGGCAACTCCAGGTGTGGTTTTCTGTTAATCGATTATCTCTTAATGTAACTTAAACTAATTACACTATTTTTGGAAATCGCAAGTTGACTGCTGATATTTCTGTAAAATAAATAAAGAAATAATCAGTAGAGTAAATGTTACAAAATATTTAGGTGTAATAACTGATGACAAGTTAAACTATAAAATCATATTTTTTCGGTAAGATCAAAACTGACAGAGTTGTGCTATTTTGCACAGCGCCAGTTTCTGGCTTTGTGCATTAACAAGCGTGGTATGCATATTTTGTACTATTCTCTTTTCATGTCTTGTATTATGTATTATGCAGAAGTTTGGGGTAACACATATGCTACAAATGTTCAATGTTTAATTTTATTAAGAAAAAGGTTATACGATTACATCGTGGTGCCAAGAGACTTGATCATACAAATATACTATTTTACAATCTGCGTATTCTTAAAGTACCATATTTAGTAAAATAAAAAACTGCTGTAATAATGTTTAAGGCATTTCAGTATTTGTTACCAATGAATGTACAACAGTTGTTCAGAATATATGAATCAGTTTATTCAACCAGACATAAAAGTAAGTTTATACAAAACTATGCACGTACCAGTCTGAAGAGTGTGTGCATTTCTGTTAAAGGAGTACAACTTTGGAATTCCCTGGACAGTTCACTGATTAGCTGTAGAAATGTTCACCAATTCAAAAAGCGGTAGACAGATAGAATGTTAAATAGCTATGTGTTAGAGTCGTAACCCATTCTTGCCAATTACGTAACATCAACAAGACCGTTCAGCTGAATGCAAACACATTGCTTAGTGCTGTTCAAGAAATGTTCCGGTAGTGTTGTGTTTTTTATCTAACTTAATATGATTATGCATGAAAATGGTATTGTTGCACTTTGAATTTTTTTCTTGCACTCTCGTTCTAAATATATTATGATGTCAAAAAGCTATTAAAAGGGTAAACGATATAAATACTTCTTTTTATCCTTTTTAACAGTTTGTATTCACTGATATATGCACTGTATAAGTGTTGAAAATATATGTTGTTGCTATTGAAATCAATGTCATTCACAAATTTCATTCTAACTGCTTTCAATTGTTCAAAAGCACATTTATTTGAATAGATATGTCCCACGTTGCTGTGTTGTCTGGGTGGTTATATGTATCAGCATCATTTTTGCACACGATTTTGGAACATTCAAAATGTGCATTGTTGCATACGTGATTGGTGCCGTCTTACCCAAAAGGGTCGCGCTGCCCCAATCTACCCTAGCCCATGATATCGACGAAGCGAAACCATGATTTACATCTGAAATTACCACTAAAAGACAAACGTATTGCAAGCATCGAGAACGTTATTAATTGAGGCAAATCGTGAATGTGAATGCCCTTCCACAATATATGATGGTAGATACTTCGCTTGCGGAGATCAGTGCGAAGTTTATTCTGGACTCGCAGGCTCTGGAACAGGTTGGGCAAATGAGGCCTGAAGGTGCCTTAGCTGCAGATTCTTTCTTTCGCCTACGCTTCTCCGGATCTCCTTCTCTTCTGGGAAGTGTTCCCAGTAGTCGCTCTCCAGTTGTTTCTGTCTGCTGCTAGCTGTTCCCAACCTTTGTGGTCAATACTTGCCAGGGTGAGTTGCCGCTTCAGCTGGTCCTTCTAGCACCTGTAGCGTCTTTTGTCCCTCATTTGTGTTATTTAGCGGGAACAATCATCTTATTGTTGTGGAAGTAGCCTCTATTAACCTTAACTTGCGCCACCGTTTGTAGCTATCACAATAGGCTGACTTGTTCAGACTACACGAGGTGTCAGCACGGTTGCTCCGTGTTAGCGGCCGTACCCTGAATACGAGTTCAGATGGTCTTTGGCTTTCAGGCTCAGGTTAACTGTAAAATAAAACATTAAATAAGAACATTGTCAATGTTTCTATCATATCACCAGCTTACTCACCAGGTGGCACATCGCACAGTTGAAATACGTTTATGTTCTTTTACGGTGAGGTACTTTTTATTTTGCGTAACGTATTTTCCAACTTAATGTCGATGTTAATAACATACGTAATATAATAACCACTATTAATTATTATTATTATTATTATACACGCCTATATAAATAAAAAACAGTGATGCCATCTACCGACAATAGGTGATTCAAAATGTCCAAGTAACATTCGAAAGCAGGTCCTGTACCAGACTCTTCCTGGTGAATTCACGTACGCGAGAGAGAGCCGAATGAACGAGATTACTATAATAATAATAATAATAACATTAACTTTATTTAGATACAAAAATCCAGAATAGAACTGTGTTTAGTGGTGTGGACAATAGTCTTTAGAAATTATAAGAAATAAATATAATAATAATACAAGTAAAACATATAAATACAAAACTTAACTAGAGAAATTAAATCAAAGAAGACATTGATATAAATTATATTTTATATCATCAGTAGTAAAAATAAGTACCTATATATATATATAAATACATAAAACAACCATATAGTAAATTGCGAAATAAATATATTATAAATATATATTAGTTAATTAATAAATAATAAATAACTACAGCAATACATTATTAATTTCAATTACAATTTCAAATAATAAAATTAATATGGGGTATGACGACTAAAGTATAAAATTATGACCACTAAACATTAAAAGCGAGTTTAAAATAGTGTGTTTTAAGACGAGCTTTAAATGTGTCCATGCACTGTATCAGTCTAAATCTTCCGGCAACGCATTCCAGAGGCTCGCACTAGAACCTGTTTTTTTTTAAATGGCGATACATCATTAATTAATAATTACAGGCCTATTTCTGTCTTGCCTGTATTTTCAAAGGTTTTTGAAAGATTAATGTACAATAGATTAATGAATTACATAATGAAACATAACATCTTGTCTAATTCCCAATTTGGATTTAGGAAAGGATATTCCACTGATATGGCTATTTCACTGCTAATTGACAAAATTAGTAAGGCAATTGATACCAAAGAGCACGTAATTGGGTTATTTCTGGATTTAGCCAAAGCCTTTGATACCGTTAATCATAATATATTATTGAGAAAATTAACACATTATGGAATCAGAGGAAATATACTCCAATGGATTCGTAACTTTTTAAGTAACAGACAACAACGAGTAAAATTCTATGGAACAAAATCTTCCCTTAAAATCATAACATGTGGTGTTCCGCAGGGTTCAATTCTGGGACCTTTACTCTTTCTTATCTATATAAATGATTTATCTACTTTATCTGACACAACATTTACCATTATGTTTGCTGATGACACGAGCATCTTTATACAAGGCAACAATATAGATGAAATGGAAAATGTTCTGAACTCTGAATATATATCAAATAAAATTTCTAAGAATATTGGTATTATAAAAAAGGTGACAAACAAATTAGATAACAAATCATTGTTAAACCTGTATTACATGTTTATATACCCATATATTACTTATTGTAATGTCGTCTGGGGAAGGGCCCCGAATATATACCTTGCTAAAATTCATTTACTCCAAAAACGAGTTTTGCGTGTAATAAGTCATGTAGGATTTATTGATCATACGCAGCCTTTATTTACATCTTATCAAATAATGAATATTTATGACGTAAATAAATATTTATGCTGTATTCTAATGTACAAGCATAATAGGGGTATGTTGCCAGATATATATCATGATGTATTTGTCCTGCAAATATCCACACATAAATATAATACAAGGCAGGAAGTAACATATAAAATACCATACTGCAAGACTAATTGTAGACAACTGTCTTTGGCTTATGTTGGTCCTAAAATATGGAATACATTTATTACAAATAACTATTTACAATATTGTACATCTCTTCATATGTTCAAACAAAGGACCAAGCGTCTAATTCTAGCAAACATATGCTAAATGCTGCTTTAATGTAATTTTGTCATGTTAAGATGTACCCGGTGTTCAGTGTTAGGTACTCGTATAATGTTGTCGTGTTAAGATGTACCTGGTGTTCAGTGTTACGGTACTCGTGTAATGTTGTCATGTTAAGATGTACCTGGTGATCAGTCTTACGGTACTCGTATAATGCATTATTAAATAATTAGTTAGTTTATTATGAAGATGTTTTTTTTTTTTTTTTTTTTTTTTTTTTTTACACGAATCATAGTTTTTCATTGCAAATATGACATGAATAAGGAACACAAGCAATGTGTTGGTTCGTTCCATTTGTTACGTAATGTATACATGTTTCATATTACCGCTACATCTGTGCTATACTTAACATTATGTATCAATAAAGAACGAGCGACGGCCATACCGCTCAAGGATGTGCCTCGGTACACTTAATAGTCCACAGTCAGTTGATCGAAGTGCGCGGCGCAGCACGTATGGTGAAATCAATGACGCGAGGCAGGCCGGCGTCTTGTCGTGAAGGGCGGTGAACACAAGCACGAGTAACTTGTACTGGATGCGCCACTTCACCGGCAGCCAGTGCAGGCTATTCAGTGCTGCCGTGATGCTCTGTCGATCTCACCGCCTAATACGACTCTAGCCGCAGAGTGTTGTACCATCTCAAGGCGGTGGAGTAACCGGTCGGCTATTCCGTACAGAATACCGTTCCTGTAGTCTATTCTTGAAGTAACAAGAGCATGTACGAGACACTTGGTTGTTCCGGTCGAGATTCGGTGCAGGTGGTAATATGCACTCCGCCACGCATTTGCTACTCGTGCCGCTAACGATAGGTCGGCATCAATAGTAAATCTCGGACGACAGCATATGTTAACACTAGCTGACCGCAGACATCGACATGTGTTAGTGTTATTGGCGCGCAGAGGGTGGGTGATTTGATGACAATGGCATGCGACTTAGACCGGTTGAGTATTAGCCCATTGTCGCAGAGCCAGACGCTGACATCTCGAAGACAGGCTACCTCCGAAAGTCGACGTACAGTTGAGTGTCGTCAGCGTATAGATGATGTTGTGTACCATGTTGTAGGAGAATTCTCGCTAGTGGCGCAATGTAAACATTAAATAGTATCGGTCCAATGACCGACCCTTGTGGAACACCGGTCTTCACGACACTGATCTCCCATATTTCTTTTTTGACGCGTACCACAGACGTTCGGCCATGCAGGTAGGACGCTAGCCAAGCACGTGCTGCACCACAGATGCCATATCTGTGTTGGCGTTGCAACAGAATAGCGTGGTCAAGTGTGTCGAATGCAGCAGAAAGGTCAAGTAGGACCATAAGTATACCCCGACGTGCATCAGTTGACTGCGCTACATCGTTGTGGATGCGCTGTCTCGGCGCTATGACGTGGGCGATATGCGCTCTGGTAGACTGGATATACGCCGTTTCCCTCGAGGAAGTGTTGTAGTTGTCGTGCTATGAAACGCTCTGCTGTCTTCGCTACAAACGATATGTTCGAGATGGGGCGATAGTTAGAGAGTACATTGACGTCATAGTTATGTTTGTTCAGTACTGGTACAGTACAACAGCGTGCTTCATTGCCTGTGGAACCACGGAAGAGGATATAGACGCATTAATTATACGTGTTACCACCGGAGAGAGAGCATCAACATGCCTCTTGAGGAACGACGATGGGAGTGGATCAAGTTCGCATGACTTGGCAGCGGATGCCAACACTATCTTTTTTTCATCTGTCGGCGACGCAGCCTCAAAGTACATCAGTGGAGACATGACATATATTGCTAGGTCGACAACTGGCTGCCGAGGCAGATTGCACAGGAGCGCATCAATCTTCTCGGTGAAGCTTATCTGAAAGCTATACGCAAGTTCAGAGTTGGTTGCATGAGACCCTTCAGGTAGCGACTTGTTACCGTCTCGGCCAAGCAGGGTGTTGGCAATCTTATATATCCGTCGCATGTTGCCGCCAGCTGCTATGATCTCGGACTGGTAATACTGCGACCGTGCCATCCTCAGTGCCTTCCGATAAGTGTTGCGCAGATCCGTGTATATGTGACGATGGACTGTCAGACCAGATCGCCGACAGTGGCGTTCAGCACGGCGTAATGCACGTTTCGCTTCGGCAAGCTCGCCGGTATGCCGTGGAGTAATCGGCCTCACCTTGATAGCCCGTGTGACGAGTGGGGCATTGTCGTCTACGACAGTGCGTAGACAGGAGTCATACCGAGCGAGAATAGCGACCGGGTCCAAATCAGGAGCACGGAAATCAGAAGCCGCCAGATCAGCTGCAAACCGACTGTTATCGATCGCTGCGTACTTTCGATACACGACGTGGCGTTTCAGGCGCGTTAGTTTGGGCGGGTGCAGTTTACATTCAATTGCATAGTGGGCGGTGGTCATAGTCATCGGCTTAACTTCAATGGCGATAATGTCTGACGTCTCCGATGTGATAACAAGATCCAGTGTGATGCCACGCTCTTGGGTTAAGCCCCTGACATGTTGTGCAAAGCCAGACGTATCCAGCAAATCAGCCAGGTTAATTGCATCCGTACATGTTGGTTCGCCATATCGCGTATTAAAATCGCCACACACGATAGTCTGACTAGGGTGGGCCGATGTGATAAGCAACAACTTCCCAACATCATCCAGGAAGGAGCGGAAGTTGGACGATGGCGGTCGGTAGACGACTATGACGAGCGTGGTGCAACCGATACGGATGTTCCTCAAAATAACGTGAAACGCCTCACTAGCATGTGTGTCAACTTCGGAACGCGAACGAGTTGCAGTGTTTTTCGATACAGAACACCTACACGACCACCACGCGGAGCCCCACTACGCGGCTGGTGGACTAGCGTGAAGTCATCTTCACACAATTCAGACACAGCAGCCGTTTCGTCATCTCCCAGCCAGGTTTCCGTCAAGGCGACAAGGTCCAGTTCGCGCTCATCAATGTATGTTCTGAATTGATCTGCCATTGATCAAGGCGAACTTCGTACGAATGGCAGGCGCAGTGGACGAACCGCTACCTGAGCACCTCGACGTCAGTTGAATCAGCTACCTGAACACCTCGACGTCAGTTGAAACAGCTACCTGAACACCTCGACGTCAGTTGAATCAGACTTGCAGTGTTTATACCAGTTTGTTTACCAACACAAGTGACCTGATGGTACCGTCGTCTGCTCGTCACCCTGGTATTTGGTCTGGCAATAACAACTTCGTCACCGGTCTTCCTAACAACGTCTCGGTTATCGCTAAGATGTCGCATTTGTGTTCTAATACGTATTCATTGATTTTAAGAGCTTTATTGCACACAAAACGAACATTAAGTAATGCCACATTGACGAATGATGTATCGTGTGGCATAACTGGGGCTGCTCTTAGAGTTACCAGATTCGCACTGACACAATCATCTAAACTGGCTCGAACGTACAGTGATATATAGTAACAGACTTAACTCTAATGAATAATGAGATTGGCACTAACCATTTATTCATGGTGTGTAATAGTTTCAAACGATTACGCACTCGACTACTGCTTACATGCATTTTGAAAAGTGCCGGAGATCCGCGTATTTATATCAAAGCAAACATCCGTTCACCTTCAATGTAAGACTACCATTAACAAAAATAACTAAATTGAGTAATATGTTCATCGTCTGTAAGTGGGTCCGTCCGTCTGTTCATCGGTTGGTCGGTCGGTCGGTCGGTCGGTCGGTCGGTCGGTCGGTCGGTCATTCCGTCGGTCCGTCAGTCGATCGATCGATCATTGATCGGCCGGTCCGTCCGTCGATCCGTCTGTCGATCCGTCTGTCGATCCGTCCGTCGATCCGTCCGTCTGTCCGGCGATCGGTCGGTCGGTCAATCCGTCGGTCCTTTGGTCCACCGGTCGGTGCGTTCGTTGGTCTGTCGGTCCATCGGTCCATCGGTCCATCGGTCCATCGGTCCATCGGTCCATCGGTCCATCGGTCCATCGGTCCATCGGTCCATCGGTCCATCGGTCCATCGTTCGGTCGTTCGGTCGGTGGGTCGGTGGGTCGGTGGGTCGGTGGGTCGGTGGGTCGGTGGGTCGGTGGGTCGGTGGGTCGGTGGGTCGGTGGGTCGGTGGGTCGGTCGGTCGGACGGTCGGACGGTCGGTCGGTCGGTCGGTCCGTCTGTCCGTCGGTCCTTCGGTCCTTCGGTCCGTCGGTCCGTCGGTCCGTCGGTCGATCGATCATCGATCGGTCGGTCGGTCGGTCGGTCGGTCGGTCGTTCCGTCCGTCCGTCCGTCCGTCCGTCCATCCGTCGATATGTCCGTCGATCCGTCGGTCCGGCGATCGGTCGGTCGGTCAATCCGTCGGTCCTTTGGTCCATCGGTCGGTGCGTCTGTTGGTCTGTTGGTCTGTTGGTCTGTTGGTCTGTCGGTCTGTCGGTCTGTCGGTCCATCGGTCCATCGGTCCATCGGTCCATCGGTCCATCGGTCGGTCGGTCCGGTGTTCCGTCGGTCTTTCAGTCCGTCGGTCCGTCAGGCTCTCGGTCGGATGGTCCATCCGTCCGTCCGTCGGTCGTCCTGTCGTTCCCTCGATTGGTCGGTCAGTCGGACCGTCGGTCTGTCCACCGGTCGGTCGGTCCGTCAGTCCATCGGTCCATCTGCCGTTCCGTCGGTCGGTCGTTCGGTCTGTCCACCGGTCGGTCGGTCGATGGGTCGGTCGGTAGTTCGGTCCATCGGTCGGTCCGTTAGTCAGTTGGTCGATCTGCCTGTCCGTCTGTAGGTCGGTTGGTCTTTCGGTCTGTCCACCGGTCTGTCGGTCGGTCGGTCCGTTGGTCTGTCAGTCGGTCGGTCCATCTGCCGGTCTGTCGGCCTGTCCACTGGGCGATCAGTTAGTCTGTCCACTGGTTGGTCGGTCGGTTGGTCCGCCCGTCTATCCGTCCGTCCGTCGATCCGTCGGTCGTTCGGTCCATCGGTTGGTCAGTCCGTCGGTTAGTTCACTTGTCGGTCGGTCGGTCGGCCCGCCCATCCGTCCGTCGGTCGGTCCATAGGTCGGTCGGTCCATCTGCCGGTCCGTTGGTCGTCGTCCATCTGCCGGTCTGTCGGTCGTCGGTCCGTCGGTTCGTCGGTCCACCGCTCGGTTGCTCGGTCAGTTGTTCTTTCGGTCCGACGGTTCTTCAGTCGGTCCGTCCTTCGGTCCGTCCGTCGGTCCGTCGGTCCACCGGCCGGTCCGTTGGTCCTTCGGTCTGTCAACTGGTCAGTCGGTCGACCCGTCGGTCCGCCCATCCGTCCGTCGGTCGGTCCATCTGCCGGTCCGGCGGTCGGTCGGTCCGTCGGTCTGTCCACCGCTCGGTCGGTCGGTCAGTTGTTATAATAATAATAATAATATATTTAATTTGGTATAGCGCCACATCCAGTATACATAAAAATGGTAAAATTGCAATAAATATGTATATGTATATTAATTTAAATAAATATTAGTGGTAAAGAATAAAATAAATAAATACATACATATTGAATAATGTAGAATTTCTAAATAAACAAGTAAATAAATAACAGTTATTCATCAACATTAAATAATATTAATAATAATCAATCTAGCACAATAACTATATAACATTAGTAATAATAAATAATTTAGTAAAACATTTGATATAAAATAGTTTACGTGAGGAATAATTAATAATCATTATACGAATACAATAACTAATTAAAATTGGTTTTAGTAGAGGGCAGTGTTCATGTAGAGTGGCACTAATATGAAACACAAAAGAAATGTGTCTTCAGACGACATTTGAAGCTGGCGAGAGTGTCACAGGTTTTAACAACACTCGGTAAAGTGTTCGATAGGGACGCAGCAGCTACAGCGAACGAGCCGTCCACAGCCTTGATACGAGTTCGCTTCACTTCCAACATGTTACTGCTCGCAGAGCGCAGTGCTCTTGCCGGTTGATATGGATGCACGAGTTCACTCAGGTACACGGGCGCGTCATTGTGCATGGCTTTGTACGCCAGTACCAGTATCTTGTAATCCACTCTGCGCGCAACAGGCAGCCAACGAAGTTCGCGTAACAGGGGCGTGGCGATGTCACTACGTGGACGACGCAGGATCAGTCTGGCAGCCGAGTTGTGTATTCTTTGCAGACGCGCGATGTTAACTGTAGACGTGCCGTACAAGAGTGCGTTGCAGTAGTCAATCCGCGATGTGATGATGGCATTGACTACGCGTTCCTTTGCTGGTTTGGGTAAAAAACGGCTAATCTGATTGATGTGGCGGAGATAGAATGAGCATGCGCTGGCAGTTTGCGACACTTGCTTTTTCGTATCTAGGTGCCTGTCAATGAAGACACCGAGACTTTGAACACATCTTGAAGCTGTAATTATAGAACCACCAACGCGAATCACAGTGCCATCAACGGCTGCATCCGCAGACTTGGGTACAATCGGAAGATACTGTGTCTTGCCGTCGTTCATGCACATAGAATTCCGTGCCATCCAGTTCTTTATTTCACCCAAACAGTCCTCCATTTGTTGAACCGCAGCCGTTAAAGCGGAACGATCCAGGTCGAAATGTGAGTAGATATGTAAGTCGTCAGCATAGTGGTGGAAGAAGAGTCCATGGGCTCGAATAATGTCACCGATAGGTTGTTCGGTCTCTCCGTCGGTCTGTCGGTCCGTTGATCGGTTACCTACAGTACGTCTGCTGTGGCATGTCTGCGTAGACTACGTGCCTATATAAATAACAATGCATTTCCTTATCGATCCGTAACCGTATTCACGAAACGAACCGTATTGTAACCATATTGTCCCAACCAACAGCGTATTTTCAGTATCGCAGGTACGTATCAGTGTTATCACAGGCCGACCGCAGTGTTTGAAAACACCGGAGTGTTTGTTGGCTTCCGACCAAAAAGCAGGCAACAGAAAGATTGACACTCTTGTGATTACACTCGTTGGGACACAAATTACAGAAATGACTCAGCTTTACCCAAAGCTGTATGAACACAATAATGTTATGACTCAGCATTACCCAACGCTGTATGAACACAATAATGTTATGACTCAGCTTTACCCAACGCTGTATGAACACAATAATGTTATGACTCAGCATTACCCAACGCTGTATGAACACAATAATGTTATGACTCAGCTTTACCCAACGCTGTATGAACACAATAATGTTATGACTCAGCATTACCCAACGCTGTATGAACACAATAATGTTATGACTCAGCTTTACCCAACGCTGTATGAACACAATACTGTTATGACTCAGCATTACCCAACACTGTATGAACACAATAATGTTATGACTCAGCTTTACCCAACGCTGTATGAACACAATAATGTTATGACTCAGCTTTACCCAACGCTGTATGAACACAATAATGTTATGACTCAGCATTACCCAACGCTGTATGAACACAATAATGTTATGACTCAGCTTTACCCAACGCTGTATGAACACAATAATGTTATGACTCAGCTTTACCCAACGCTGTATGAACACAATAATGTTATGACTCAGCATTACCCAACGCTGTATGAACACAATAGTGTTATGACTCAGCATTACCCAACGCTGTATGAACACAATAATGTTATGACTCAGCATTACCCAACGCTGCATGAACACAATAATGTTATGCATGTGCGTACGCGTGTGTAACGACGTTTAAAAGGTTGAACCTGAAGTTGCAACGGCGGAATTGAATGTATTTTCGATTGCATCGTAAAGATAATAATGCCATTTACAAAAGTGTCGTTGGATGTAGGCAGTAAGTTTGAATACTGTTCACGTTATTGCAGTTTGAAAAACAATTGGGATTTTAATGTTGGCTGATTCAAACTAAATTTGTTTTCGATGTCATAGTAAATAATTAAAGTAGTGACGTCAATAACTGTGTTATTGGATATACGCAGACATTTTGAGTAGTTTTCAGGTTATTGCAGCGTGTAAGCCTATGCATTTGTATGCAGATGGCCAGACTATTAGCTATATTACTGTGCACTAAATTTATTGCTCAAAGACGCTCCCAAGAAACAACTCTTCCGAGTTGCTCGGGTTTTATCTAAAGCGGCGACGTTAACATTAAAAAGCAAGGTCAAGTGAGCAGTCATCATTTACTATCTCAGTGGGCTGGAGCTTCCTGGGGAGCAGCGTTCGACTTTTACCCCAAAAAGGTGCTGGTCAGCCGGAACAGCAACTTACACGGCACATTACGCGAGGGCAACCAGCATGTAAAACAATATCGAAAACAATGTCCAGTTGTGTTGGCGGCTGGTAATCATGTATTATCTATATGTCAGATAGGAGTTATCCTCTAAGAATATTTGCTAGCAATTAAACCCAAACCATTACAATTTGACCATGCTAACTAGGATAAATGGCTGATATACAAACACAAACACTTTGTAGCCCGTCCACAGCTTGTCCAAGGCCAGAAGTGTATGAAACAGCCACATATGCTACCTACGTACGTTGTCAGTCGGGTACACCATTCTGCTTTGATGCAGCAGCAGTATTTTTAATAATGGTCCTGTTGAAAGCAAGTTTTGTGGTAGACGGTGTGGAGAATGAGCAGCAACACAGAGCCTCGCTAGAAGAGCTTGAACTAGTTCACAGCCTTCTTGTAGGCCAACTCCAAACAGTGCACAAGGCAATGTACCGAAATAAACTCATCGGATATGTGGCTCTGGAAGAGGGTTATGATATATAATATGTGGTCAACGTTTCCGCACGCCCCACGACTCCCATAACCAACAATAATCCTGTGCAAGGAGTTTGCGCTGGCCCCACCACTCCCGTAACCAACAATCATCCCGTGAAGGAGTTTGCGCTGGCCCCACCACTCCCGTAACCAACAATAATCCTGTGCAAGGAGTTTGCGCTGGCCCCATCGCTCCCGTAACCAACAATCATCCCGTGCAAGGAGTTTGCGCTGGCCCCACCACTCCCGTAACCAACAATAATCCTGTGCAAGGAGTTTGCACTGGCCCCACCGCTCCCGTAACCAACAATCATCCTGTGCAAGGAGTTTGCCCTGGCCCCATCGCTCCCGTAACCAACAATAATCCTGTGCAAGGAGTTTGCGCTGGCCCCACCGCTCCCGTAACCAACAATCATCCTGTGCAAGGAGTTTGCGCTAGCCCCACCACTCCCGTAACCAACAATCATCCTGTGCAAGGAGTTTGCGCTAGCCTCACCACTCCCGTAACCAACAATCATCCTGTGCAAGGAGTTTGCGCTGGCCCCACCACTCCCGTAACCAACAATAATCCTGTGCAAGGAGTTTGCGCTGGCCCCACCACTCCCGTAACCAACAATCATCCTGTGCAAGGAGTTTGCGCTAGCCCCACCACTCCCGAAACCAACAATCAACCTGTGCAAGGAGTTTGCGCTGGCCCCACCGCTCCCGTAACCAACAATCAACCTGTGCAAGGAGTTTGCGCTGGCCCCACCACTCCCGTAACCAACAATCATCCTGTGCAAGGAGTTTGCGCTGGCCCCACCGCTCCCGTAACCAACAATCATCCTGTGCAAGGAGTTTGCACTAGCCCCACCACTCCCGTAACCAACAATAATCATGTGCAAGGAGTTTGCGCTAGCCCCACCACTCCTGTAACCAACAATCATCCTGTGCAAGGAGTTTGCGTTGGCCGCACCACTCCCGTAACCAACAATAATCCTGTGTAAGGAGTTTGCGCTGGCCCCACCACTCCCGTAACCAACAATAATCCTGTGCAAGGAGTTTGCACTGGCCCCACCGCTCCCGTAACCAACAATCATCCTGTGCAAGGAGTTTGCCCTGGCCCCATCGCTCCCGTAACCAACAATAATCCTGTGCAAGGAGTTTGCGCTGGCCCCACCGCTCCCGTAACCAACAATCATCCTGTGCAAGGAGTTTGCGCTAGCCCCACCACTCCCGTAACCAACAATCATCCTGTGCAAGGAGTTTGCGCTAGCCTCACCACTCCCGTAACCAACAATCATCCTGTGCAAGGAGTTTGCGCTGGCCCCACCACTCCCGTAACCAACAATAATCCTGTGCAAGGAGTTTGCGCTGGCCCCACCACTCCCGTAACCAACAATCATCCTGTGCAAGGAGTTTGCGCTAGCCCCACCACTCCCGAAACCAACAATCAACCTGTGCAAGGAGTTTGCGCTGGCCCCACCGCTCCCGTAACCAACAATCAACCTGTGCAAGGAGTTTGCGCTGGCCCCACCACTCCCGTAACCAACAATCATCCTGTGCAAGGAGTTTGCGCTGGCCCCACCGCTCCCGTAACCAACAATCATCCTGTGCAAGGAGTTTGCACTAGCCCCACCACTCCCGTAACCAACAATAATCATGTGCAAGGAGTTTGCGCTAGCCCCACCACTCCTGTAACCAACAATCATCCTGTGCAAGGAGTTTGCGTTGGCCGCACCACTCCCGTAACCAACAATAATCCTGTGTAAGGAGTTTGCGCTGGCCCCACCGCTCCCGTAACCAACAATAATCCTGTGCAAGGAGTTTGCGCTGGCCCCACCGCTCCCGTAACCAACAATCATCCTGTGCAAGGAGTTTGCGCTAGCCCCACCACTCCCGTAACCAACAATAATCCTGTGCAAGGAGTTTGCGCTAGCCCCACCACTCCCGTAACCAACAATCATCCTGTGCAAGGAGTTTGCGCTGGCCCCACCACTCCCGTAACCAACAATAATCCTGTGCAAGGAGTTTGCGCTGGCCCCACCACCCCCGTAACCAACAATCATCCTGTGCAAGGAGTTTGCGCTGGCCCCACCGCTCCCGTAACCAACAATAATCCTGTGCAAGGAGTTTGCGCTGGCCCCACCGCTCCCGTAACCAACAATCATCCTGTGCAAGGAGTTTGCGCTAGCCCCACCACACCCGTAACCAACAATAATCCTGTGCAAGGAGTTTGCGCTGGCCCCACCACTCCCGTAACCAACAATCAACCTGTGCAAGGAGTTTGCGTTGGCCCCACCGCTCCCGTAACCAACAATAATCCTGTGCAAGGAGTTTGCGCTGGCCCCACCGCTCCCGTAACCAACAATCATCCTGTGCAAGGAGTTTGCGCTGGCCCCACCGCTCCCGTAACCAACAATAATCCTGTGCAAGGAGTTTGCGCTGGCCCCACCGCTCCCGTAACCAACAAAAATCCTGTGCAAGGAGTTTGCGCTGGCCCCACCACTCCCGTAACCAACAATAATCCTGTGCAAGGAGTTTGCGCTAGCCCCACCACTCCCGTAACCAACAATCATCCTGTGCAAGGAGTTTGCGCTGGCCCCACCGCTCCCGTAACCAACAATAATCCTGTGCAAGGAGTTTGCATTAGCGCAGACTCAGAGTCAAACATTACTGCCGCGAGAGCGTTTATGACAGCCTAAATATGTTCTTGGCATCAGTTCTCTTCAATACAACCATGACCAACAAACAGACATACATCTGACCATGCAGATACGTTCTGGCATAAACCATGTCGTTTTCACTGGTGGACATATCAACAGACCCACCTGACAGCAGGCTGGTGAATAATGCCTCTTTGTTGATGAGTTTAGCACCTTCTTGCGCTCAACTGCAGCAACAGCATACACGTATGACGCTACTGCACGACTTGTCATTCCTTTAAGCTACCCCTGCGACTAGTCCTTTTCTTTACACCCAATTCTGTCGGGGGTTTCTATTGGAACATTCTTCAGTGTTGTTCAGCTGCTAGACAGTGACACTCTCAGCTACATTGTACTGGTGTTTAACGTGTACGGTTGGTTGATTTTCATTACGTTTTTCTTACAGTTTTTTCCAAGCAGCTTTTGGTGTTGGCGGCCTAAAGAGCACAGTCTGGACATGATAATGGCGCGTCGTTGTGATTTATTGAATTGAGTAAGTAACTCTACGATCGTTTTGACTGCTTTTTCGACTATAAAATCACTATAAAGTGTGAATTTCGTGAGCATCACGTTTCGCTGGGCAATAATGGGTGTAATTTGTTTTTTGGGAAATGACATGTTCAGGCGGCCAACTTTGACTATAATCGGATGTATAGAGGAAATACTGCTGGTAAATGATGCAATATTCCCGAAAATATATGCGGTCATACGGACCAGAAACTCAAAAACGTTACTGACCCGACAGCAAAGTAGGTGGTCAGTGACCACCGGGTCAGCGTATATTTCGAACGCTGCTGGAGAGAGATCAGATTTTAACGCACAGCATTTGGATAGTGAGCCAGCTTTTAAATGTGTTGGAGAATTTAGGTTGTTTCAATTTCTAGTGTACAGAATGATGCCAACAATACTTGTGTGTAGTGAACAGCGGCAGTCTGACTCCAGTGCGAAAGCCATGCATGACGAAGCGCCTGTTTATCTGCGTGAACTCGTGCGTCCGTATCAACCGTAACTGTTTGTGTAGTGAACAGTGGCAGTCTGATTCCAGTGCGAAAGCCATGCGTGACGAAGCGCCTATGTATCTGTGTGAACTCATGCGCCCGTACCACACGTAACTGTTCGAAACTGAAGCGCACGCGGAGCAAGACTGGTGAGAACTCGTTTGCAGTGGCTGCTGCATCCTCGTGGAACGCTTTACCAGACTATCTCTCCCGTGCAATGCGCGGCGCAGTAACGCTGCTAGTAACTATGTCCCTTGTGACCACAGGAAATACTCTTTCAGGAATTTGCCGAAGTATTGTCGACGGTGGTTGTGATGATTTTTTCTGTCACTTTCCAGTGAACGAAAGTGTTTCATATTTAAGACACCCTTCCCGAAGTACATATTCATAACGAAGTGTCTGTCAGTAATCTTTATTACATTTGCCATTACAAGTGTTTCATAGTGGTCTCGCCAGGCAAATGATATTGATCATCACCAGATTTGAGGTTATTTTTTAGTTCTCTAAATACGTTTTTTTCGCTGCCATTGAATAATGGCCACATTCAGACAAAGCTAGTGAACTGTTACTAACTCTTACTCGCGCCCCACCACAAACACAGACCCCAACAGTTTTACACCAACATTTTCTGGTTTTGCCTCCTCGGAAAACACTTTAATGAGAAACGGTTTATAAAGAAGTTATCATTACATAACGTCTTTGAAAATCTCACCTTATTCGTATAATAATTAATGTTCGAGATAGACCCTACCTAAAAGCCGTGCTATTTCAAAGATATAATTGTATAGTCTATATATGTGTAATGTTGTATTTTGGAATTTTATCGCATGTTTATGATAATTACTAGGCAAATTTTAACTCGACTTCCCGTCACTATACAGTCGCCTGTCAGACCAGAAACAAAGAATATATATATGTAGCGTACCTGTGCTATTAAATGGCGCCTGGTTCACCACCTGTGCTAACATATGACAACA
>OZ023215.1:1207751-1242751 GCA_963995525.1 Escarpia spicata
AGAGAGGGAGAGATTATATATATAAATTGTAATATGAATACGCCTATACATATGTATATACATATATATATATATATACATATATACATATATATATATATAAATTTATATATTTATATATATATAACGCGTATTCCTATTACAATTCTTTTCTGACACCCCCATTCCTATGACTGTTGTGGCCCTCGTACATTATTTCTACTACTCTGTCTCACGCCTCTTCTACCGCTATTAATATCACAACTCCAAACATTTGTTCGTGTGTCAAACGCATGTTCTAGATCCACAAAAACAGCTGCTACATCCTTTCTGATTTCACTCCAATCTGTCTATTGTCCAGTTATGATATTACCTCACTTCAGAATTATTTAACTCATGTCACACGTTGACATAAAAGAGCTTAGATGAACACATGCATACATACAGCTATGCCTGATATAATTTGCAGTCTGTTATAATTACATGTCCATGGCTGGTATTGCACGTGGCCTAAATATACACGGTACAAGTGGTTATAATATCGAACTAGTCTATGTATATCTTACCGTCTACAAACAAGCACAGTGTCGTAGTCATGTTTTCTGTTATAGTACTCGAATGTGTAATTTATTATAATGTTTAAGACAGGTAATACCAGTTGATTGGAAAACATTTGTAGCAGGCTATTTCTCCGGTGAAACTCGTGTAGTCTTACAAAGGCTTAAACAACAATACATATTATAAGTAACATGTACTGCAATGAGCTACACAGACAAAATGGAGTAGATGACAAAACTAGATAATTTATGAATAGCGTAGTAAGTTACACAAATATAAGTTACGCAAATCCAAACAAAAATGTCAAATATATCAATATTAAAAGAACAAATCAAATTCTTATAACTTAAAATACCTAAAATAGTGATACATAAATGTATTGAATGAGTTTCTTTTGATAATTCGTCATAAATATATAAATCAATTGTCGGAATCACTAAGGTGTGACTGGTATGTGACTCCTGAGAACTGGAAAGTTGCACGGGAGCCTGCCGAAACAAATTTGTATTTTTCAATGTCTTAAATGTGACCCTCGGAGTGTGCATTTCTAACTCAGTGACGAAAGGTAATCCGCAGAATCGACCACGCCACAGAGGAAGAACAACTGTTAGAACCTTTATTCACGTAGACCTTGAAATTAGTTGAATATTGAATACATTTTGCTGTGACGTTCCACATTTCTGCCGAAGTTGTTTTATAATTTAATTTCGATGTTGTCATTTAAAAAGGCGCTAGCATGGTGCTGTTGAAGACTTAAAGATCCTATCACAAGATGATACTGATATAGTAACTGCGGTGATAATCACCAGAAATATAAAACAAATCACAACATATTGGTGGGATGCCTCTCACTCCCACTACAGGGGGGCTCAGCTGATCAATATTGAATTTGTAATTGGAAACACAACAGAATAGCATCACATATTAAAGTAAACTATATACGTTTATATGGAAGGGAGTAAATACAAAAGAAAAATGGTGAATTCCGATAAACTGGTTGATTTATACAACATACTATCAATGAACTAAACAAAGTGTTTGCAAATGAAAAGAAATAATAATATAACGTTAACCAAATAAACTAAAATAAATATGTTCATATGGAAAATGGGACATTATTATAACACATTGTGTTCTATTTCCAGAAAATGACGGAAAGTGACAAGACATCATCAGCCAGCGACGTTTGTATGGACAATGAACAAACTTTAGCTCGAATAGAGGTTACTTAATCAAGGAAATGTAAAGTCGGTAGCCAATGCTACGCTCTACGTACAGAAGAACAGTTTAGCGGAATAAGTCTACTAAATGATATGCTACACCAGTGGTACTTAACCGGTGGGTCGCGACCCAAAATTAGTTTGCTAAGCCATTTTGACAGGGTCGTCAAGTGTATCAAATGACTGCATGAATTGTTCTTTTTTATCCCGATTGCCCTCTATTTATTAATGTGGCCGTTTCTTGGCAATATACCAAAACTTACATAAGCGGACTAAAACTATTAACTATTTTTCACCTATTAGCAACAAATTGAGACAAACCGCCACAATTAGTTCTACTTTATGGACCGCCTCAAAACCCCTGCTAGCAGGTTCTACTACTGAATGCTCAATAAAGAGGAAACGCTTTTAAGTATGTACCACCTACGTTCGGGGAATATCGTTACAGAATCATTATTCGTTCCACACAGTATACACCGGCACACAATGACAACCCACGGGTAATCGTTTATTGGTTTGTTTATTTATAGTTATAGTATACATATTCCAGGTGCTTAAGGTATATCTCAGAATATAATAATTATAATGGGTCGCGACTGCCCAGACCCAACATTTCAGTTTGATAGTGACACCAGTAACATCTGTTAATTTGTTGAAAAGTTATTGGTGTTTGAACTGACCCACCTGAAGAATTGACGTTTTTGGACAGACAACATTATAGATAGATATTCATGTGTCTTATCATACATCCGTCAATCAAAAACGCCCACCAAGAAAAAACTTCTCAAGATAAACAATAAATTCGGCTTGCATCAATAAAACGAATGTAGTTGCTAGTGGATAACAATGTCTACTTCTACGTCAAGAGATCAGACATCAATGGAAAATGATGCAATACCGAGCTGTCATTAGGTAAAGATATTTTGTAGTTATGTTCGGATCGTGTGGATTCGACACATATAGTCTGATCAGAACTGTGGTCAATTAAATTGTAATTGAATAACCAATTTCACTTCCGGAATTGAAATTCAAACTGATGCTAAGTTACTAAACATGGTTGGAATTGCTAAATAAGACTAATTACTTGTCATCTAATGTTCAGTTTTTTGAAATTGTTAAGCTTTTTCACTACAGTGTACTTAAACCTTAAAGGTACGTGTTTGTATGATGTTGCAAGATCTGTTAAATAAGGCTGCTCTAATACACACGCACGCACGCACGTACGCACGCACGTACGCACACACACATATGTATTAGTTTTTGGCGATGAATATGACTTATATACACGTGTGACTGTTGCATTGTTAATTTAACAACTAATTTTACCGTTTTACAATTACTATATAATTGGAATTGGCAGTTTACAATTGATATTCGGCAACTGGTATATAATTGGATTGTTATTGGTGTAGGCAGTATAGTGTATGATGTGTCTATATTATGGATAATTTGTATGTTGAATACGAAATAAATAACACACAATAAACATTGTTATCTACGTAATTATTTAACAGTAGTTGTTACAGAGCACACATTAATTGGGAATACAAAGCGTTGTAATCTTAATTCGTAATATTAGTAATCTTAAAAAACCTTAATCTTACAGTCGGCGTATAACGTAGTCGCGAATCACGGAGAACAATCATAACGTAATCGACACTAGCAAAAATCGATAAGCGAGCGAAAAATGAACAACTGTCAAACACGTTCCAAAAACGCCCTTTTAATGATTGCTAGTACCATTACGGTTCGTCGGATCCCAACAATATTGATGTCGTTTGAAAGTTTAAGCGTTCTGCTATTCAAACATATAAATGGTTTCCTGATAACCATTCCTAAAACTAACTGAAAACGGACCTACAACCGGGCCCGTTCCGGTGTCTTAGACACTGCAAACCATGTTGTTTCGTCGACACAGTTCACCAATCTACCGATTGAGGCACCACTATCTGATTTCATGGTATAAGCTCCGCCCACGGCTGCTAAAATGACATACGTGAAGTAGGCGTGACGTCACAATCACGTATATCAACCAACCAACGCAACGAATTTAGACTCGTTGGGTGGCGTACTTTATTGTGACGTCACGCCGACGTAGAGATATGTCGGTTTCGCTGCGATCAAAGCACATCAGTTTCGCCGCGGTTTAAAAGTGGGTGGAGCTTATGACATGAAATCAAGAAATGGCGAAGTGCGCATGTCTGAACCTATACAAATGAGGAAAACAGCGCCTCAATCGGAAGATTAGTGTACTGAGTACCCGCCGCCAACATCGTTCGGAACCGTCCAGAACACCGAAAACGGCATGATTGTAGATCCATTTATCGGTGTCCTTTCAAATGATACCAAGATCGTCGGGATAGGACGAGCCGTGAGGGTGCTAGCGACCGTAGAATGTCATGTTTTAGACGTTGTTCATTTTTCGCTCGCTAATCTATTTTTGATACTAGTGAATATTTAACCCTTTGTTGTCCGAGAGATGAACTGACATAGCGACGTTGAATATATACGGATATTTCTTACGAATCACACACTCACACACACACACACACACACACACACACACACACACACACACACACACACACACACACACACACACACACACACACACACACACACACACACACACACACACACACACACACACACACACACACACACACACACACACACACACACACACACACACACACAATGCACTACACTACACTACACTACACTAAACTACATTGCCACAAGCGGTTGTGTAGTATTTCCATAAGCCAACTTCCTACCACCAGACCAGTGTGTCTGGTCTTGTAGTCGTTCCTGTACCCGCACACACCAATACCTCTCTGCCAGTCTTGTAGTTCCACAATCGCATTGGCAACACCCAGCAGTGTGCCCCGTCTTTTAATAGACCTGCAGCATTGTATTGGTCCTACTTTCATATGAAACACACCACGAAGGCCACCTTTGCCCTGACCGCTGTCATTTTGATTAGAGAACAATATAGCGTATAAGGCAGTCTCGTTTTGAATTTGAATGTATGTATGTGTTAAGTGCTCCCAGCTGGCGATTGGTGTTGCACGCTTCCATAGTGATCCTCTCAGTCGCTGCAAGATATTGTGGATGGAAGTAGTAGTAGTACAGTCGGAAGGTACGCCCCCCCCCCAGTGGATTTCTAAATGAAACTTACTTTTTTGCAACCCTGAAGGTATCTTCACATTTCGAAATAATGTCCGAAGGGGTCCGTTTGGCGGCCATTTTAGATTTTGTCACGTGCGACTGGTAAATCAAGGATATCCATAACTTTTGAACCAGTCATCGTACAAAGACAAACGAACCCATGTAGCATGGGGAATCGCTTGAGATGGTTATGTCGACGCTTCAACGATATTTATTGCCTCAACAAGCACATAATACCATATTTTCAAGCCTGAAATCGAGTCAAATATTAAGTTAAGGATAGGTGATTGCGCATAAGCACTGACTGAACATTATATGCCACTACTAGACAAAACATGGGCTCCTTATGAGTCCAAGAAGAAAGGAAACTACACAAAAACTAGCCACTACGATCAGTGTCTACATCTACTCAAGTACTGTCTACATCTACTCAAGTACTGTCTACCCGTAACTTACACTCGACACTACACACTAATGTTAGTGTAATGTTTATTAATTTATATAAATTTGTATGTCTATACATAAATTATTTTTCTTAATATACAACTATTAATTTACTCAACTTCAACGTTTCACCGGTAGTCTTCATCGGGAACAGTTTGTCCTCTGCTCGCCAGATGGCGTGGCGGCAGGCTTTCCCACACGTGACTCAGACAAGCGACAGTGGTTGAAACGTTGAAGTGAGTGAATTAATAGTTGTATATTAAGAAAAATCGTTTATGTAATTATTATTTAAACTTAACGAACATTTTAACGAATTATATGTGTAGTAATTGCTATACTTATTTACATTATTTTTAAAGCTTAGTTTGAACTGTTATAACACTTCAAGTGGGCGACAATAGGAGCATTTGTTAGTTTTGTGTACATTTAATGTATTATTTTGCTATTATACCAGATGAGGTACTTCAATGCGCCATATTCTTTGCCGACTTGTGTATGATAAGGTACTTAACTTTTTAGTTAGAGTAGTGTAGTGATACAACTGTGGTGGTGGTGCCTAGCACATGGCTACCAAGAAAAGAAAGCGTGATGGATCGGAAGTATACCAGAAGCGCCTTCCGACGACCTGCATTTTACACATCATTTGCATAGACCATGGTCCCTTTACATAATTTACCAACGTCAAGGGATCACCAGCTGATAGGTTGGCGCAACTTGATGGTATTCGTGATGAAAGACTTGCTGAGCCTCACAATTCACTTCATCGCATGGCAGATGTTTGTCGTCTCATCCCTGAGAGTCTTGACGGTGTAGATTTAGAAACAATTGGGTATCACCGAGGGTGTTACCAGCGCTTCATAACAAAGTTGGATCGTTTGAAGGGTACAGTAGATACTTCAACAGAAGCATCAGCGTCATGCTCTCCCCGAAAATCGCTATCGTCCTATGCATGGCTACTATTCCCACCACAATGCATCTTCTGCGAAAGGCTTGAGATAAAGGTATCCGGGAAGACTCAAGAGAGAATCAAGTTTCCATCGTGGAAGAAGAAGAGGCCGGCTGCTTGGAAGGAGGTTGAGCTTCGAGCCCTAGCACTGGAATATACCCGTCTGCATCACGAGGTCAAAGGCAAAGACCTGTGTGCCGCTGAAGCTCAGTACCGCCGCTACTGTCGCAATTCGTTCAACACCAAGTACCGCAATCATGTTCGTGGACAGAGGTGAACAGAGACCCGCAATTTCGACACAGAACAGGGTCGCAAGACTGCTGCACATCAGCAGGCATTCAGACCTGTGATATAATTAATTGGTTATCATGTGATTGAGCAGAATGAGGTGGTGCAGATCTCCTCCCTGCGGCTCCTCTACATCAAGGAACTGGAGCAAAATGGCTACACAAAGCCTGACTATAGGAGCGAGAAACTCACGTTCCGACTCGAGGTTCACAAAATCAGTGAGTAAATTGCTTTCACCAACATGAATCCAGGTGTCAAGGGCTTTGTCACATACACGCATCACGGTTGCGGACGTTGTGGCCTACGCGTACAACCTCCAGATCTATTTCCTCAACATTCTTATATCTGGAGAGGCAGAGGTTGGGGAGAAGTGTGAGAAGACGAGACGCCTCGTGCTGTCTATTTGCCAGGACCTCTACCGTGCGGTGACGAAGGGTGAGTGGAAGCTGTCGAAACACATCCTCCTCTGCTGCACAGTCCGGCACCTGTACCACAGCAATTAACTGATCACCATCCTCAACCGACTCGGCCACTCTGATCTTACGACTTCGGCCTGGACCTCGAGACGGCCATTGCTAAGGTCATCAATGAGGTGTCGACCTACCTGAAACATCAGATTATCACTGGGGAAGGTAACGACGTGTTCCATATGGAAATGGATAACCTAAACAAAATCACTACCAATGTCCATGGTCCCAGTGTCGTAAGAAGTGCAGGCAGCATCATGATTCAGGAGGTGAAACCTGGCTTCGTTAGTATGCAGGAGCGGAGCTTGCTGCTCTATGACCGGGCTAAGAGTCGGTCTCTCAAGGTGGATACCCCCGAAACCCTCCCTCCTCTACATATTTACAAACGAGTAGGACCCAAATTCCCAGATGGAGCCGTGTTCACACCTCCTGCGGAGAACGACAAGGTGTACAAAGCGAGTTTGACGGAGTACCGTGTGTGCTTCTTGGTGTGAATGATGGGGAGCAGTGGGAAACGGCCGGCCCCTTCATTTGGTGGATTCATCTCCGCCACTGGAACGAAGCCCGCCAGGAAGTCGACTATTGATTACTTTACCCCGATCAACCAGCCATTCACCGAATACTCTGTTATCCAGGAGCTACTGAGACGGTCTGAAGAAGCTACCTCCGAGGTCGGACAGAAGTACGTCCTCAACACTTTCGACCTCGGTGGGTGCATGAAGGCCCTTCCCTTCATATGGAAATTTCCAGAAAAGTACATGTCGCATGTACCCCATGTAGCGTCAAAGTAACAGAAAACAACTAACTGGTGAAGAGAGAGAACGTTTTAATTGCAGCACTCACACACACGTCGCTTTTCGTCTGACTGCCCCCAACAAGCCAGTGTCCCACATACAGGTCAACCTCGCATAATGTCATTGCATAACAACGCGGCATTGTGCCAACGTCGTCGCCGACGACGACCGCCAAACAATAAAGGACACGCCCAAAATACACTCCACTTCTATGCCACACTGCACTTCTATACAACACTCCCCCTGATTTTCAGAACATCATATACATCATGGTTCATAACGATCTGGGGGTCATTTCTCCCGGGAGCTTCGCCTGGGCAGAGGTCGGTCTACCTCTTCCTCACTGTCAGAAGACTCCCCCTCAGATCCTTGACGCGCAGGAAGCCGCGGAAGATCTTCGTCGTCACTGAATGTCTGCGCCCTCTCGGGAGGAGCAGCCTCCGGTGGTACAGCCGAGCGTAGGTCGCGTACGTGTTGTGGCATACCATCCACCTCCATGGTGTGATCGGAGATCACTCCCGTCACAGTTCCCAACTTGAACTTAGTGTAGCACCGGTTCTCTGATGGCTTCACCCATACGGCGTCTCCAACGTCATATGGACTGTCGATTGCGCCTGGCTCATTGTGTAGTACGCGGTCGATTCCAAGCACTCGTATCTCGTAGTTGTAAAGTTTGTTCGCAGGGGCAGTTGCCGGGACGACATCATCTTTCGGCGCCACATTGTACCAATAAACGGCCTCCGCAATTGGATAACACTTCCTCGCCGCAATGCGCTTCACCGATCGATGACACCTCTCGGCAATCCTATTCCCGGAAGCAACGTAGGCACATCTAAAACGAACCCGCAGTCTCCATCGCTCCGCAAACTGCTTAAACGCACCACTGCGAAAGGCCGAGTCGATGTCCGTGAGCAGCTCCACCGGCGCCCCACGCTCGAAGAACACCAACTCAAGCTGCTGAATCACACTGTCAGTGTCCTGTCGTTGCAGGCGTCGCCAAACGGCGAACCGTGTCGGCCCGCAGTCGATTAGAGTAAGGTAATGACAGCCCTTGACATGGGTCACGTCCATACCAACCCTGAGCCAGATCTCATCAACATTCAGCTCTCCCTTAGCCCACTTTACAGGAGCTGGGTCGATAGACTGGCAAACTTGACAGGCTTTAACAACTCGCTGCACCTCCTTCCTGGTCACCGCCGGGCTCAGCTTTCGCGAGAAATATAGCGTGCGCTTAATTCCATGATGCCCGGTGACCTCGTGAATTCTAGCAATCCTTTCATCAGGCAGAGGGTCAACGGCACCGCCGCACACAGCAAAAGTCGGCTTCTCGCACATGTTTGGCTTCCCAAGCCATTTCTGAGGCACACGTGTCAGAGCGTCGGCCCGATTACATTCTGACCGGACAAGTTCGATGCCCAGGGCCAGACCATTTTCGTCTACCAGTGCCTTGATTGTGTTAACACGTCTACGAATCAACATCTCACTGGATGCCTTGGTCTTCAAACGGACTTTTCCGCTCAGGGCGTTCAAGATCCAGTGATAAACAGTTAGAGAATCAGTTCGCAGGTGCAGCTTCTTCAACTTCCACGCGAGCGCCGCATTGACTCCTTTTATCACTGCGTCCAGTTAAGCCATATTGATGTGGGAGGAGGCATCTTCGGACCGCAGCCAGCTCGCATCTTCCACCACGTGACCGTCCACCTCAATCGCGACGCCCAGTGCCAAGGAACTTGCGTCCACCCACACCGTCGCCTCCTCACCAACGACATCCCATCGACCTTTTGCTGGATCATCCTGTTTCACTCTTCGAACCGTGTCTTCCAGCATTGCGCGCAACGACTCATCACAGACCTCCTCATCCCACGTGTTGGTCGACGAATTGGCCCTCCGTTTGATGAACGCCGTTGCAACCCGGAGCCAGCCGCACACCGGCAAGTGGCCGACGAGCTTTCCATAAAACGAGAACACTGAGCGCCTCGTCAGCGTGTCCGGAACCTCGTCGAACGCGTTGTTGCGCTTCCAACGCAGCTCTCCTCGCTCCCCCCAAACTTCCAGGCCCAACACTCTAGCTCCATCAGCCACACGTTCCGCTGGTTTACATTCAAGTCCGTACCGCAACAGATGGTTCTCGACGCATTGAACTGAGGCTACGTCCTCGTTTACGAAGATGTCATCAAGGTAAGACGAAGTGGCACGGTCGACAGTCTCGTCCTGCGTCAGCACCGCGGTAAGCACAGATTTCATAACACTGGGCGCCACATTAAAACCAAACCCCAACCTCGTGAGGCAGTACCTTTGCCCACGAAAGATCACAGTTTGGAAGGGCCACAGAGATTCATGGACTCGTATCTGCAGGTACGCTCTGCGAAGGTCAACAATTGCCACGTTAGTTCCTAGTCGCCGCCACTCTCGTAGCTTGTCAGCACAAACATCCGCGCTCGCTGTGAACGCGTCCACGTACGAGTTCAACTCACGGAAATCCATCACCGGCCGTACCTTGTCTTTATTCTGCTGAACAGGCCCAAACTTCTCTTCATCATAGGGCTTCAACCACCCGTTCGTTATCCACTCTTCAATTTCAGCCTCGTAGCTCAATCTGGCACTAGTCGGGATGGAATACTCGGCAACTCTGTTTCGCAGAGCGTAAGGCTCGGCGTCATCCGACCATTTCCATGCAACAGTCCAAGCTTTCTCCCTAGCGTCGAACGAAACGCAGAAGTCCGGCTCGTCAATCTTGATCGCAGCCGCGCAGACCGGTTTCTCGTCTGTCTTAGGCGACCCAAAACGTGTCGCAAGCGAAGGGAAGATCGTCATGCCGCCTAGAGCTGAGATGCCGTTGATTCCCAGGATGAACTCAAAACCCAGTGGTTTGAAGTCAACAATAGATGGCGACACTAGACTAAGGACGTGTGGGTAAAGTGGCGCTCCTAATTTTGTTTAATTACTCGGTTATAAACGTCAGCTTTGTGCAAATACTGGGTTCAATCACTCGAGGATACCAGGTTGAAGAGTACTATGCCGACTAAACGTCCAAGAAAAAGCCCAGTGAAGAGAAGTGAATGTCATGATCAGGTGAGCGATGAAAACGTGTCCGCGTGCGCTGATCAACATGGCGGCGGCGTTACAATAGAAGAACTATACAAAATGATCCAAAGTGACGTGGTAACCCAATTGAGCGGTATACGCCAACAATGTGGTGCAATTGCAGAAAGAGTGAACGCTATTGAAGCGTCCTGTGAATTCAAAGCTGCCTCGATTAAAGAGAACAGGGACAACATTGACGAGTTACAGAAGTTGCATAAAGAAACAACGAAACGAGAAATGGAATCGAGGGCGAGGATGACTACTTATGAGGAGAGAATTAACGCAATGGAGAAAAGAAGTCGTGAGTGGGGTATTAGGGTGTTTGGTGTCGAGGAATCCAAAGGTGAGGACGTCAAGAAAATCGTAGCCAAGGATGTACTCCTCAAACACAATCTTGGTGGCATCGTCACACTTGAGCAAGCCATGGAGAGTGTTGAACACTGCCACAGACTCGGCCCTATCTCCAGCAACAGTTCTACAGGCAGACCCATCATCGCGTCAATTGTTACGAGGCCACTTAGAAACGCGATTCTATTGACCGCCAAGACCTACGTAAACAGAACGACAGCGGGTGCGGGAGTGTACGTACTAGAAGACATGACGAAGGCGGACTACGAAACAAAGAAACGCGCACGTGCGCAGATGCAACGAGCCTTCGCGGAGGGGAAGCGTGCGGTGTTCCGCAGAGGCAAGCTTATAATAGACGGCGTCGTTGTGCCTGTCGACTAGTCACATATAGGTGACAGACATCTGTGCTGGCGCACTACACAATAACAATCAATTTACTCTTGAGCGCCTCGACTGCCGACATGCCCTAACTGTGGTGGTCATCTGACTTTTTGTTTGTGTATTCGTTACTCCAACTACTGAGACATTGTTTTCGATGAAAGGTTACATGATTGTACTACATGAATTGCATTCAGGGTTACTAGTATATATTCTAGCAAAGCTGAGAGAATGTATTTTAACTAATATGACAAAAAACAACAGTAATGGGTGAAAATAAGGAAATAGCGAATGTGTTACCATTTTGCACGTTGACCAATCTCCAATTAACTACGGAATACCAACTCCCAAGAACAACATTTTCAGAACTCTTAAAAACACATAATTTGCAGCCTTGCCTTGATAAAGGATTATCTGAAGAAGTGACAAAATCACTAAACTGCAAATATTATGATTTGACCGAATTAAACGAGTCAATACACATAACTGATGGACTAATAACTGTTATCCATATCAACTTACAAAACTCTTTCAAAAACTACAATCTACTTAAAGCACATATTGACTCTATAAATATAAAATTTGATGTAATTGCGATCACTGAGGCAGGGATGAATAACCAAGATAGATGTGCGAATATATTCAAAGAATATAATTTCTACTATCATGGACCACTAGATAACAATAAAGGCGGAGTTGCTGTTTATATTAAGAAAGACGTGTACGTCCAAGAACGATTTGACTTAACGTTATGTCATAATCCTAGGTTGGACAATTTGTGGCTTGAAATAATTAAAGATGGAGTCAGTTTTGTGATTGGCAATATGTATAGACATCCAAACTATAACACACACGTTATTTCTGATCTTATTGGATCAAACTTGTCTATTATCAAGCAGGAAGGTAAAATTTGTATTATATGTGGTGATGTTAATATTGATCTTTTACAACAGGACTCGTGTCAAACTAAGATATACATGGACACGTTAATAAGGGAAAATATGTTACCATGTATCACACTGCCTACAAGAATAACAGATCACTCTACAACTCTCATTGATCATATGAATATATATCGACCTTTAAAGTTCATGAAAACTGATATAATTTCAGGAAATCTGTTTGTAGATATATCAGACCATTTACCCAACTTCATCATTATAAAAGGTGTATCCAAATCTCATGACACCAATGACAGACCTAAACTGAGAATATATAGTGAAAATAATATTTCAAATTTCAATCGGGAACTGGAGAATATAAACTGGGACAATATTATGACATGTAAGGACACGGATGTATGTTATGATATGTTTGTAACCAAATACGACACCATTTTCCAAAAATGTTTCCCACTTACCAGAATGTCAATTAAACTAAAGGTATTAGAAATAGTGTTTTAACAAAGACTAGGTTGTATAAGAAATATATCAATAGACCAAATGAACACAATAAAACAGAATACCGACAGTATAAGAATAAACTTACAACTATCATACGGCAGGCGGAGAAATCATATTACAGTAGCTTACTCTCACAAGCAAAACAATCAACCAAGGAATTATGGAAGATATATGCGGAACTTGTGAATAAAGACAAAACGAACATGCACAACATTAAAAAGCTGGTTATCAATCATACAGAATTTAACGACAACGAAAGTATTGCTAATGCATTGAACCAATATTTCGCTACTGTAGGTAAAGAATTATCAAAGACATATACTCAGGGAAACGAATATAGACAATTTCTATCCGACCCGATACACAATACCATGTTCCTGTCACCAGTTTGTCAACAAGAAGTGATCAATGAAATTAACAAGCTAGCTAATTCTAATGTATCAGGTATTGATAATTTCCCTTCAAAAATTATCAAATTGTCATGCAATTTCATTTGTAAACCTCTGACATACATTTGTAATTTGTCGTTTTCCGAAGCCACGGTACCACGAGCATTAAAGGTGTCAAAAGTAATACCTATATTTAAGAAAGGATCAAGGTGTGAACCATCCAACTATCGACCAATTAGTCTGATGAGTGTATTCAATAAAATCCTAGAAAAGTTAATGTTGAAGAGGTTATTAGACTTTATGGATAAAAATGACGTTTTGTCCAAATGTCAATTTGGATTTCGTAAAGATCATTCGACTACGTTAGCGATTATTGAAATTATAGAAAACATTATAAATTCTCTTGAAAATGGCGAATTAGTTGTTGGCGTATACCTTGACCTACGTAAGGCTTTTGACACCATTAATCACGATATATTGTTGTATAAGCTGGATCATTGTGGAATAAGAGGTCATGTATGTAAATGGTTTAGACATTATTTAAGAGATAGACAGCAATGTGTTAGCATTAATGGCACAGTTTCAGAATATGCTCATGTTCAAGCTGGCGTTCCGCAGGGGTCCATCTTAGGGCCAGTGTTATTTCTATTATATATTAATGATATAACGAGTGCTATGGATCACGTATCTTTGCGATTGTTTGCTGACGATACTAGCTTGTTCATTACTGGAATGGATGCCAATGATACTGTGTATACGGCTATGGAGAAGTTAGAATCGCTTAGTGTCTGGTTCCGGTACAATCAACTAACTCTAAACTTGAGTAAGACATGTTATACAATCTTCAGTAGACATATGGAACGTGAAGTCGTGCCATTATTGTTTCAGGGCCAACGCATTGAACGGGTTAACTCTGCCAAATATCTGGGTATATATCTAGACTGTAAGCTGTCATGGTCGGAACATATTAAGGAACTTTGTTCAAAGGTGTCTAAGTTATCAGGTTTATTTTATCACATGGCCTCGTTCATAAATGCCGATGTGGTCAGGCAATTATATTATGCCTATGTATTTCCCCATATTACTTATGGGATTGAATTATATGGATCGGCTTGTAAAACTAACTTATCTAAAATACAAGTTTTACAAAATGTATTACTTAAAACATTAGCAAAACGTCACCGCCGTGACAGTGCCACAGCATTGCATAGGGAACTTAATATACTTAAAGTTCAGGAACTATTTAAACTAAATGTTCTAATATTTGTGTATAAACAGCGTACGAATCAACTTCCTAGTCTATTCCACCAATTTTACCAATGCAATAGTGACTTCATAATCAGAAGTTCCAGACAGGAGAACAATTTATATATACATAGATGTAATTATAGAACTGGAGAGAACTCCTTGAAAGTAATAGGGGCTCGTCTTTGGAATAAACTACCTGTAGACATTAAACATTCGAAAACGCTAAATATGTTTAAGCATAAAGCCAGGAGCTTTATAATTGGCATTAACTAAAGTTTAAATCTAATTACATATTGTAAGAAATTCGCTTGTGAATTTGTTCTTATATTGGTACAACACATCTAGCTTTAATTTACAAAAGTCGTAAACCTGAAGCTATTACAATTGAATGCAACATTTATATACGTAATATTATGTATGTGGGAGTAACCTATATGAGTTTGATTTCATTGGCTACCAGCTCGATAAGTTATACTTCTCTGGTAGCCACCTCATCTGTGTTACATTGCTCTTGAATTGTGTTGTATATTATCTGGATGAGGAAATAAATTTACTTACTTACTTACTTACATAAACATCAACCACCACTGAGTCGCCGTTACTAACACGGAGCTGAACGCGGCCAACACCTTCACAGCGTTGCCTTTGACCGCTCACAGTCAACACGTCGGCACCTTTTCTCGTCCACGATGCGCAGCACGGCGCGTGAACGATGCAGTGTGAGCACCCAGAGTCAATGAGAGCAACACACATGACACCGTCAACGGATATCTCCGTCACCGGCAAAGCCGCGGCGCTTACTGGACAACGGGGTTGGAGGCTAGCGCAAACGGCCTCCCCCGTTCTCGTTTCCCGGACACGACGACGCAAAGTGACCCAGGCCATCGCATTCGTAACACCTCATACCGCCTCGTCCGCCACCTCGTGCACGCCCGCCATATGCATTGCCGCGACCCTTCCGGCGGAGCAGACAATCTCTGGCCAGATGATTCGGCAGGTTGCACTCGAAACACAGTAACCCTGACGTCACAGCCGTTCGCTTCACTGGCGCACCAGCTCCAATTCTCACCGCACTAACAGCGGCCGCAACCCCAACCTCATCCGTCAGGACGGCTCTCGCTCTTGTCAACATTTTATCAATTGGCAGCTCATCCATACGCGAACCAGCTCTAAGCAGTTGTTTCACAGTATCAGGCAGTCGCTTTGTCACTTAATCCGCCGAACGGCACAGCGAGCCTACGCAGCTCCGCCAGAAACCGTCTCCCCGGGCTGCAGCCTCCTTACTACAAATTGTTCATAAGCTATGAACAAATCAACAGCAAAGGCGGTTCGCAGCGCTTTCTTAATCTTCTCACTGTCCTTCTTGTCAGCGTCAGGGAGTTGCTGGTAGACGACGAAGGCGCCGCCAGTCAGACGAAGCGGTATAACACTTTCCAAGTGGATTATGCCGCGCAAATTGCAAACAAGTTCCGCTTTCTCCAGCCACTCTACAACATTCTGGGTGGCATCTCTGCTGAATTCCGGGATTAGACGCAGTTCCATCGCGCTCTCCACCATTGCTCAGTATAGCCGGAATAGCTTGTAGCGTCAAAGTAACAGAAAACAACTAACTGTGATGAATTACATGGGTATGGTGACTGACTAAGTTCAGGGGCTCGGGCTACACTGAGATTACCCTCGAGGCTGGCCTCATCACCAGCGGCTGACTGAATAATGTCCTCAGTGGAAAGGCTTGTGCCAAGGCGTTATTCTGTCTGAAGACTGTCTGTGAAGCGATGGAGCGGCTACTGATGGAGAAGTTTGAAGAGGAGGAAAACGTCCATGTAGACAACCAAGTGGCCCTCCTCAGCCTGGTCAAGTCCTGCAGCCGAGAGAACCTCGACCTCGCTCTCCACGACCCCTCAACTCTCACCATCGTCAAAAAGTACGTGGAGTTTGAGGACAAGGTGCGTGCCGGTCACCTGGGCAAGACCCCTACCTTCTGGTTCGGCTTCAATGAGCACACTCGCCTCCTCCTCGTATTCATCTATTCTGTGAAGACCAACAACCTCAAGCTCTTCCACAAGTGTAATGGGGAGATGGATAACCTGTTCTTCGCATTTGATGGTCCGAACTACTCCAGGTACATGGCCTGGCTGGAGGTGCACCTCACCAACATCGACCTGTCTCATCCTGGCGCGAAGGAGCTTCTCGGGAAGGGCGGCATCGCAGTGGCACGGTCACTCATTCCCGGTGTACTCAGAGCAGTCGACAAAACCTTGGAGGAGACATTCATAAAGTTCGCCAAGTCGACAGGAGGTCTAGTAGGGCTGTCTTGAATGTTCGGTGCTTATCAGCGTTGTTGCCGCACCACATCCGTTTCTGCCCAGTATTTTGAGAGGATGATCGAGATGTGTTGACTCATTAATGACCCCGAGTGTCCAAAGGCAGGGAAGCATCGCGAGCCCGAGGCTGCTGAGATCAAGAAGATTGAGGAAGCTGTGCAGCGAACACTCACTGCTATCCAGAACTCTCTTCGCCATCCCTGACAAAGACCGGTTCAACAACGTCGCATCCTGTGTTCCTGTTTCCCCGGAGGTCGAGATCGATGTCCTTCGAACAGACACAGTTGGTAAGGAAGCCAAGAAGGCCTTCATCAGTTATCGTTTCCAGAATGTTTCATCTGAGGGGAAGGCACATCAGCTGGACTCATCGAATGGTGAAGTGACTAAGCGCGAGATCGATGAGTTGTCCTCAGACGTTCTCTACCTCCACTACCACCAAGCAAGGGTACAAGTCGGCTGTAGTGAGAACTCCTGATAGTGACATATTCTTCATACTGCTCCACAACTCGCACCCCATCAGCCTCACCATCTATCTCGACACCGGTATGGTCAAGATCGTCAACGTGATGGAGCTGGCCAAGTCACTAGAGCACGAGTACTGCACGACGCTACTCGGGTTCTACGTGTTCTCAGGCGACGACTGCACCAACGCCTTCAAGGGCAAAGGATAGGGTGGCGCCCCTGAAGACGCTCCAGAAGAACCCCAAGTATTACAACGTTTTCAAGCAAATTGGTAAAGACTGGAGGGTGAAGCCGGAGGTGATGGCAGATTTGGAGGTCTTCATCTGCCTCATGTACGGTCACGCTCGCAAGACAACAGTGGATGCTGTGCGAGGCAAGATGCTCATAAAGATGGTGGGAGAAAATGAGAAGCTCACCAACAAGTCCAAGGTTGACATGGTTCTCTTCCCACCCTGGAAGAATAATATAATTCCCCATGTTGGCCGGGTCAACTACCAACTAGCCAACTACAAGCGGGTCAACCAGCCTCGCGTCTGGCGACCCATGCCCTACGATGATGGACAGTGATGGGTGAAGACTGAGGAGGGTGTACTGAAGCCAGTGTGGCCATGTGGACCCATCTTGCCTCCCTCACTCATTGACTTACTTGAGAAAGTTGCTGAAGAGGAGGAGAGGGAAGAGGAAGATGATCAGGAGATTGACAATGATAAGCTGCTTCTTGGCGATGATGATAATTAGTGTGTAGTGTCGAGGGTAACTTTCGGGTAGCTAGTACTTGAATAGACGTAGATACTGATCGTATTGGGTATATTTCGTGTAGTTTCCTTTCTTCTTGGACTCATAATTATCCCATTTATGCCTAGTAGTGAGTGGCATGTAATGTTGAGTCAGTGCTTATGCGCAATCACCTATCCTTAACTTAATATTTGACTCGATTTCAGGCATGAAAATATGGTTTTATGTGCATTTTGAAGCAGTAGATATGTTTAAATCGTCACAGTAACAATCTCAAGCGATTCCTCATGCTACAATTATACGAAAAAAGTGGGTTCACCTCGACAGCATAATTAAAATCAATTCCGACAACGTTTTTAATATCAAGCTACAAACGGAATATAAAAATAAAAAGATAAACGTAAGGTCTTAAGCCCTATATGGAGCAGTATCCAGTCCTAAAGGCTGCTCAAAGCGCTTTATACTTAGTTCCCTGGCAGACTTGTTCAATCGAACACCATCTGGAGTTATCTGGAAAGAAATCAGCCACGCTGCAATTAATGCGCGAAGTCTCGCATACTTTGATGTCCTTATACTAGCTCGCTTACTTTTCGATCGATTAGTTCTCCGGCAATAGCAACTTCATCTTCTGAACATCCATATCGCGAAACTATTATGTTCCAGTTGAAACAACCAAGTGCACTCGAGTCGTTTACGCTAGTCGTTGACTTCATGTTCTCGCAAAACCGGAGATGACACGGGAGAGGTCCTGACCTATTCTTGACACTAACCGCTTACGTATTAATCGCCCCCTATATATGTGGTATGACGTCACATAACTCAGATAAATGGTATGGCGACCGCCAATGCCAATTCCGGAAACGTCGCCATGCAACTCCGTCAAAATGGCGATGCCGAAGTTAACGGAATAAAACTCGCATTGTTTGATTTCCTTAGGCTAACTAACATACTCCTCGCTGGGTTAGTAGCTCAGCCGCAGCGATGGCTTCCCTTCTCTGATCGGTGAAACAAGAAAACGAATCGTAACTCGAAATATATATTTAGGAACAGCGTAGCAACGATAAGCGACTCGTTGATCGATCTCACACATCTGATCGCCGAAAGATTCGCGCACTCCGAGGCTAACCATAAACAATAAGGTATTGTCCTGTGTCTGAATGTAACTGTTAGGCAATCCTGACACTGCCATATTGGTAAGGGTGTAGTAGTTCTGTTCTATGCGAAAGTAGATCGAGGGTGGCTGCTACGCCATTATTATCAACTTGCACATGCATGTCACGCCATTCATATCCCTTATCGATCAGCATCACCAATTTCGCAGCAGGCAGGAATCGAAACTGCCAACACAATACTGACACAATATACCACCAACAGTGAAGCATAACATTTACACAAACAGCTCATATTCGGTTTAGATGAGTTTGCATTACATATTGGCAATGTTACACGAACTACTCCAAACCTTTTTCAGTCGCAAGCATACACAGTGCATCTTATTACTTGCAGAAATATCCACAATAGGGCAATCGGCCAATAAATCTCTTCAACAAATCTGCATCATTTATTATGGATAGAAGCTCACACCTCCAACAAAACTCTTCAAAAACGGCGTCACTTACGTGGCGATATAATAAACCACTAAACTTGCTAGTAATCTTGAACTAAGGCCCTCGGTTCCACTAATCATCCTTTCTTGGGCACTCATACATTACAATTTTTACGTCGTACATTGTTGTGAGAAATAACACGACGCTTACCCGTGCAGCTGTGGCTCCTGTCATGTTGACTATTAAACAGTGCAACTTCCTGTCGGGATATCGCAGTCTCGTTTTCGGTTTGAACGTAGGCAGACGGACTTGGTCAATGCTTCTGGCGGGCGATTAACACTGCACGTTTGCGCATTGACAGTCTCGGTCACTGCAAGATATGTGGACGAAACGAATGAGGATTCAACTTGCGCTATCAAACCAACACATCCACTCACCTTGTCCTATGACACATCCGGTCACCTTGTATGTTGACTCTCTAACACTGCTTGCACTGTCACACACAGTCACTCGTCTTGGTCCTTCCACCGACCGGCTGCTAGTGATAGGCGGTCACGCTAACCAAAGCGGCAACTCGATAGAACAGCAAGCAGAACGCGTCCGTCCACGCGGCATTCGGAGCTTCTTCTTCTTCTTCTTCTTCTTCTTCTTCCAATACACGCCTAGCCTCAACATGCCGAGGATACAGGCGGTGCCGTGGCATGGCAGGCGAACAGGAAATGTTTTGTTTGTTTTTAGAGTGCAATATATAAGAACACAACTTATGGTGTAAATAAACAGAAATACGTGCAGAAGAACTTGTTAACGTCTAAAACATGGGGTAGTGCAAAGTCTGGATGTTGCTTTTAAATGCGTCCAGGCTGTTTTGATTTACAATATATTGAGGGAGGGAATTCCAAAGTCGAATGGTACTGGGGAAAAAGAATACAAGTGGTAGTTGCATCTGGAGTGAGGGATAAGGTAAGATAAGGAAAGTTGTTTTCTAGTGACTATATTTACAGGAATAAGGTATTGGTTTGCTGGTATACCCACTAGGCCATTTGCTATCTTGTACATCATACATAGTTTTGCATCGGTTCTTCTGTCTGATAGGGATCTCCATCCTAATGTCTGGAGCATGTCTGTTACACTGGAGGTATTGTGGTGGCGATATAAGACATATCGGGCTGTACGGCGTTGAATCATTTCTAGTTTGTTTATTTGTGTAAGGGTATAGGGATTCCAGACAGTACAGCTGTTCTCCACGATGGGTCTGACAAAGGTGAAGTAGGCCTGAGTTTTTATTTGTATTGACGGAACTTTGAGATTTCTGCGGAGGAAGCCTAGTGATCTATTTGCTTTTAGACAAATGCTATTTATGTGGGCATTCCACCGGAGATCTGAGGTTATGGTTACACCAAGATATTTTACCTGTGAAACAGTTTCTAGTGTTTGACCATGAAGCATGTATTGATTGTTAATGACAGTTTTGTTTCTTGTTACAGGTATGACATGGCATTTTTGAAGATTGAATTCCATGTTCCAGGTTATGGCCCATTTTCCAAGTTTGTGAAGATCTTCCTGGAGCACAGCTGTATTTGGCTTAAGGGCTATATACATTATGGTGTCATCAGCAAAAAGTCTAACTGTAGATGAAATATTGTCTGGGATGTCATTTATGTAAAAGAGGAATAGACAAGGGCCAAGTACAGAGCCTTGTGGTACTCCTGATGTTACGGGTACCTCAGAGGAGGCATCGCCCTCTATTATGACTCTTTGATTACTCGCGCCAATGTGACGCAATAATGCTAGCTCGAATACAAATGTCACGTCCTGCGACGTTTTCAAGCGCAAGCCGTTTAAAATGGCGATTCCGAAGTGTACGGAATATAACCACTGATCTCAATGTAATGGATGGGAAGAAACGTGAATTACGTGAATTGTCCGCCATCTTGCTATTCCTAAACGAGCGATAATAAATGTAAGTCATGACGATTACGCGCCTTCTTTTTTACGCATCACACGTGGTGCATGAATATGGACGTCACGCTTAGCGGGAGTATCAGCAGCGATCTTTTGGTATCAGTGGTCTGTGTATAGAGAACAGTGTGTGGTATGGTAGAAATGTTGAGCACACGTGGACTTCAGTGATAGATATCTGTGGGACGATGGTCAAGAAATGTGTTAATATTATGTAAACAAATAAACAACGAGGCTAGTAATGATACTCATATTTGACATATTTTATTAAAACAAACAGACAATGGTACCTTAGATAAATATAAAAGAATGCTTATGAAAAACATCAATATGTGTTGAAAAAGTAAAGTGGCAAAATAACAAATGGTCAGTATTACTGCATTTTGATGCAGTGGCAAAATAACAAATGGTCAGTATTACTGCATTGTGATGCAGTTGAATTATGTAAGCCTACCACAAGGTGGTAACAATTAAAATTCACCACAAATCACGCCTTTGGTGTTCAGACGAAAACTTTACGCAATCGTCAATCCGTCAACGACACAAACAGTACCACACACGTGTAGTGCACTTCATCCTCAGAGACTGTCATGTGGACTTGCAATCGTGCGCTGGATACCGTCGTATGAAGACAATGTCCGACGATTTTCGTGCATAACAAACTGGTTAGGTTGCATGCAAGTGGAAGCCGCGCTCATTGTCCACGGTAACACGCGCTATGACTAGCGTCACTGTGGACACTTGGTCAACTCAGCAGCCTCTGACTTTTTTTTCTGTTTCAGAGCAAGCGATGGCGATGCTAGGCGACGGCTTCTCTTAGCCACCTCTATCTTTCAGAGCAAGAAATGAATGGATGTGAATTGCCGTGGTTGTCAATGCTTGTGTGCATGCCAAACAGGTTATTCGTCGCTTCATCATCTTTACAAGAAATCCTGCAATATAGGGGCCTAGATGATTGCAGCTCCTTTGTATTGAGACATTGTGTCAAATGTTAGGAATGTCTGTATAATCATGTGCGCTATCCATGGGTGTTCTCTTCAGCAAATTATAGCAGCGGGCAATGTTGATGGTATATGTTACGTGCAGAATGTCAGTGTCATCGAGCAACAGACAGTAGTGAGCTTGTAGGCTGCTTGGAATTGTCTTGTAATTGGATTGTTGTTGAAACTTCCTCGCTCTCGTACTGCCGAAAAGAAAAGTTCAAGATGATCTTGGCCTAATTTGTATGTGAGCAAGTATTTCACTGGGGCATAACAAGATCCATGAATATGCTGATAACGCTTCGAATGCTCGCAGTGAGGCCTACAAATCAAGTTTCCTTGGGCCTAAGGACAGCGGATTGCCGGGCATCATCCTTCAAACCTGTAATTTATTGCTAAGCATCTCGGAGGATCGTCAATGTTCTTTCTTGATTCGATCGTTTCATTATAGCCTTAAAGGTGCATAATCACTTCGTATTATTATTGCAGCTTTAAGACCCTTTTCGAGTGGATTTCTGCTGTTGAGAACTTCGCAAATATTAAGCTAGTGACATCAGCACAATCATCTTGCGATGCGACTGAAGCTGACACAATCATCTTGCGATGCGACTGAAGCTGACATAATCATCTTGCGATGCGACTGAAGCTGACACAATCATCTTGCGATGCGACTGAAGCTGACATAATCATCTTGCGATGCGACTGAAGCTGACACAATCATCTTGCGATGCGACTGAAGCTGACACAATCATCTTGCGATGCGACTGAAGCTGACACAATCATCTTGCGATGCGACTGAAGCTGACACAATCATCTGGCGATGCGACTGAAGCTGACACAATCATCTGGCGATGCGACTGAAGCTGACACAATCATCTTGCGATGCGACTGAAGCTGACATAATCATCTTGCGATGCGACTGAAGCTGACACAATCATCTTGCGATGCGACTGAAGCTGACACAATCATCTTGCGATGCGACTGAAGCTGACATAATCATCTTGCGATGCGACTGAAGCTGACACAATCATCTTGCGATGCGACTGAAGCTGACACAATCATCTTGCGATGCGACTGAAGCTGACATAATCATCTTGCGATGCGACTGAAGCTGACACAATCATCTTGCGATGCGACTGAAGCTGACACAATCATCTTGCGATGCGACTGAAGCTGACACAATCATCTTGCGATGCGACTGAAGCTGACACAATCATCTTGCGATGCGACTGAAGCTGACACAATCATCTTGCGATGCGACTGAAGCTGACATAATCATCTTGCGATGCGACTGAAGCTGACACATTCATCTTGCGATGCGACTGAAGCTGACATAATCATCTTGCGATGCGACTGAAGCTGACATAATCATCATGCGATGCGACTGAAGCTGACACAATCATCTTGCGATGCGACTGAAGCTGACATAATCATCTTGCGATGCGACTGAAGCTGACACAATCATCTTGCGATGCGACTGAAGCTGACATAATCATCTTGCGATGCGACTGAAGCTGACATAATCATCTTGCGATGCGACTGAAGCTGACACAATCATCTTGCGATGCGACTGAAGCTGACATAATCATCTTGCGATGCGACTGAAGCTGACATAATCATTTTGCGATGCGACTGAAGCTGACACAATCATCTTGCGATGCGACTGAAGCTGACATAATCATCTTGCGATGCGACTGAAGCTGACATAATCATTTTGCGATGCGACTGAAGCTGACACAATCATCTTGCGATGCGACTGAAGCTGACATAATCATCTTGCGATGCGACTGAAGCTGACACAATCATCTTGCGATGCGACTGAAGCTGACACAATCATCTTGCGATGCGACTGAAACTGACATCATCATAGGATGTGAGTCTTCACTGGTCAACTCCATCTACTCAACAGGGTACGACGCATGCGCAAGTTTCAAAATGTTTTCTATTTTCCTCCCGCAGTGAATCGTGATATTTCTTTTCTTTCTTCGGTTATTGTGGAGGTATTTGTTTTCTCCTCACTTCATCTGCCTCTCTTATCTCATTGTAGTAGTAAAAACTGGAAGATTAGGCTAACATAGTGAAAATTCAAGTTTTTTCACTTTTACAACCGTCCTTGATACCGATAAACGCAACTACCAAGCCTATAAACGCAACTACCAAGCCGACCATATCCCGCTGCCGACTTCCAGCCGCTCTTCATACCCTGTGTATCAATTACAGAGATGCTTCTTAGACCAGCGCCATTGAAGGTCAGTTTCTTCTGATTAGTTTGTTGTTTGCCTTGATTAAAGCCCGCACCTGCCAGGTTCAGATCAGTTTGTCCCTATGTCATGTCGACGCATTACTGCACCTGATATATATATATATATATATATATATATATGGCAATATGTTCTTGGTGGAATCACATGATATATATATATATATATACAAATTTATATATATATATATATATCTGAAACCTTCCGGAGTTCAGCCACTCACAGCATCCTGGCTGTTAGTCCGTCTGAGAGAAGAAGCCGCTGGAGGGAGTCTCTTGTCGATGCGACTGAAGCTGACATCATCATAGGATGTGAGTATTGGCTGGTCAACTCCATCAACTCAAATGAAATGTTCCCTTAGAACTATGTTGCATTCCACCATTAAACGTGCTAGTATTCCTGAACAATGGCGCTCGTTTCACAAAACATCGTTTCTTGGACACTCAAACAAAACAATTGTTGACGTCGTACATTGTTGTGAGAAATAACACGAAGCTTACCCGTGCAGCTGTGGCTCCTGTCATGTTGACTATTAAACAGTGCAGCTTCCTGTCGGGATATCGCAGTCTCGTTTTCAGTTTGAACGTAGGCAGACGTACTTTGTCAATGCTGCTGACGGGCGATTAATACTGAACGCTTACGCCTTGATCGTCTAGGTCGCTGCAATACATGCGGATGAAACGAATGAGGATTCTGCTTGCGTTATCAAACCAACACATCCACTCACCTTGTCCTATCACACATCCGGTTTCTGTTTCTGTTTCTGTTTAATAATCGGCAAATCCCATCTGCGTATCGCGCCAATGATGCTGGTTGCTCTATGAGCATTGCGCACGGCCTAGCAGTTACTTAAATTGTGGGGCGTCCTTTGCATTAACCAATGACGCTTCTAGGATATTCCATACAGTTAAAGTGCGGGGAAAAAATGAGTTTCTATATTCTTCAGTGTTGGCTGAAGGCTGTGATTATGTTTGTAAAGGTGACTTGAGCGTGTGCGTCTGTCTGCAGGTACTAACATGTTTCTGGATGGGACAGCAATTTGATTGTGAACGATTTTGAACATAAGTTGTATGTTGACTCTTTTACACTTCTTGCACTGCGCTGCGCTAACCAAAGCGACAACTCGATAGAACAGCAAGCAGAACGCGTCCGTCCACGCCGCCTGGTGGCGCTGATGATTCCTCGCGTCAATGTGACGCAATAATGCTAGCTCGAATACAAACGTCACGTCCTGCGAAGTTTTCAAGCGCAAGCCGTTTAAAATGGCGGTTCCGAAATGTACTGAATATATAACTCGCATACTGTGATGCCCATAGACTTGTTTAAACACACGGCAGTAATAATGTTCGTTTCAATCACCATATCATTGAGATTGTGTAAATTTATATACATGTTGCCATATTTTGCTATCTTTTAACATGTCACGATTTTCAATGATTTGCCAGACGAATATTTGGAAACCGGTTGACCTTGGGGTGGGTCACGTGACGTGAAAAGTGTTTTTTGGACAGCTGTTTTTGGGACGGTGACCTTTGAGATGTGAAAGTTGTAGGTTGGGTGGTCCCCCTTAGTTGTTGGGGTGAGCGGTAGATCGACGTGGCTTGTGATGTTGGCGGGTATCAGGCGGACCCTTCAACATCACGACGCCACTCCGCGGAGCGTGGAAATTGGTGGTGTCACCGCCTAGCGGTGACATCGTTGTTTGTTATGTGATGGTTTCGAGTGGGGTCCGCCCGCGTGTGTGTTTTGATAGCCTTGGACACCGGTTGACCTTTGGGGGTCACGGGACCTGAGAACTGGTTTTTGGACAACTGTTTTTATCGTGTGAGAACTCGAGGTTGGGTGGGCCCACCTTAGTTGTTAGCGCCGCCTGTCGGTTTTGTTGGGATTCGGATGGTTAGCGACTGTGGCGCCGCTTACGGGTTTTTGGTGGGTTACGATTCGGAGGTTTAGCAAAGATGGGGGGCCGAGGATTGGGTTTTTTGGTGTCACCGTATATCGGTGGTGTGGTGTGTATTTTGTGAGGCTGACGTTTGTAGAGGCGCCTTGACAGAGATAGACATGACAGAGTACCTGGAGACGTGGAGGAAGGCACTGGAAGAGAGAGGAATGAGGGTTAGTCGACCGAAAATCTAATTCGTGGACTTCAGGTTCCAGCGGAATTAGGAGATAGACAGACCAATTTGTAAAAATACTGGGAGATGAGCTGGAAAAAGTGACACACTTCAAATATCTAGGGTCAGTCGTGGAAGAGAAAGGAGGCATGGAAACGGAGATCAAACAGAGAGTGAGTGCAGCTTGGAGAAATTGGAAGTTGTTTTCATATTGTGATTGTGTGTGTGTGTGTGTGTGTGTGTGTGTGTGTGTGTGTGTGTGTGTGTGTGTGTGTGTGTGTGTGTGTGTGTGTGTGTGTGTGTGTGTGCATGTGAGCATGTGTGTGTATGTGTGCGTGAGTGCGTGCGTATGTGTATGTGTGTGTAGAAGTAAAAACACTACAAAACGGTACATATAGATAGTGGCATGTGTGGAACTACTTATTACAACAAAGGGACACACTGGTAGTTATGTGTCAGAACACAGTCGTATCATCTGCGTGAGTGTGTGTGTGTGTGTGTGTGTGTGTGTGTGTGTGTGTGTAGGTGTGTGCGTTCGTGTGCGTGTGTGCGCGTGTGTGCGTGCGTGTGTGCGCGTGTGTGTGTGCGTGCATATGTGCATGTGTGTGTGCGTGAGTGTGTATTTGTGTATGTAGAAATACTACAAAACAGTACATATAGATAGTGGCATGTGTGGAACTACTTATTACAACAAAGGGACACACTGGTAGTTATGTGTCGGGACACAGTCGTATCGTGGAACTACTACAAGACCGATGTCCACAAGGCAACAAAAAGTTGTTTCCGAGCGGGCCTCTCTCAACACTGGTTAATTGCAGTGTGTGTGTGTGTGTGTGTGTGTGTGTGTGTGTGTGTGTGTGTGTGTGTGTGTGTGTGTGTGTGTGTTTGTGCGTATGTGCGTGTATGTGTGCGTGGGTCTGTGCGTGCGTGTGTGTGTGTCTGTGTGCATGTGTGTCTGTGTGTATGTGTGTCTATGTGTCTGTGTGTCTGTGTGTCTGCGTGTCTGCGTGTCTGCGTGATTGTGTGTCTGTGTGTGTGTGTGTGTGTGTGTGTATGTGTGTGTGTGGGTGCGCGCGAGTGTGTGAATGTGTGGAGGATGTGTGTGTGTGTGCGTGTGCGTGTCTGTTTATGTGTGTGCGTGTGCGTGTCTGTGTGTGTTTGTGTGTGAGGGTGTGTGTGCCTGTGTGTGCGTGTGTGTGTGTCTTTGTGTGTGTGTGTGTCTGTGCGTGCGTGTATGTGTGTGTGCGTCTGTATGTGTGTGTGTGTGTGTGTGTATGTGTGTGCGTGTGTGTGTACGTGTGTTTGTGTGTGTGTGTGTGCGTGTACGTGTGTTTGTGTGTGTGCGTGTGTGTGTGATATAATTCGTAAGAAATGTCCGTATATATTCAACGTCGCTATGTTAGTGTATCACTCGGACGACAAAGTGTTAAATATGCTCTGGTATCGAGTACGTTATGATTGCTCTCCGTGACTCGCGACTACGTGATGCGTGTTTGTGCGTGTGCGCGTGTGTGCGTGTGTTTGCATCCTCAACAGGACGCCTATGGTAAGATTATGATTGCGTACGAATATTAAAATTAAGAATTGAGATTACAACGCTTTGTCTACCTAATTGACGTGTGCTGCGTAACAACTAAGGTTAAATAATTACATAGATAACAATGTGGTTATTGTGTGTTATTTATTTAATATTCAACATACATATTATCAATAATACAGACGGGTGATACAATATACTACCAACACCAATTACAATCCACTTACATACCAGTTACAGAATATCCATTCGAGTAAATCATTAAGTGTCAAATTAACTATAGACCAGTCACACGTGTATATAAATCATATCCATCGCCAAAAACTAATATATATATTTAGAGCAGGCTTATTTAACAGATCTTGCAACATCATACGAAAGCGTACATTCAAGGTTGAATACATTACAATGAAATAACAAATTTAAGAAACTGAAGATTAGTTGACAAGTAGTTAATCTTACTTAGCAATTCATCAGTTTTAATTTCAATTCCGGAAGTGAAATTGGCGTTTCAATTACAATGCAACTGACCACAGTTCTGATCAGACTATATGTGTCGAATCCATGTCTCTATCGCCGCAGAACCTAACTACAAACTATCTTTACCTTTTGATAGCTCGGTACTGGATCGTTTTCCATTTCCGTCTGACCGCTCGAAGGTAGACATTGTTACCCACTATCAACTACACTCGTTTTAATGATGTAAGCTGAAGTTCATTTTTTATCGTGCGAAAGTTTTCTTGAAGGGCGTTTTGGATTGAACGATATATGCTATGACACGTAAATACCTAACTTTAATGTTGTCTGTCCCAAAATAAAAATTCGTCCGATGGGTCAGTTCAAACACCAATAGCTTTTCAACAAATTAACATGACACTGATATCACTATACAACTAAAATTTTACCCTTTATGGTCTGAGCAGTCGTGACCCATCATAATTATTATATCTTGAGAGACCTTCAGCAGCTGGAATATGTACATTATAACTAAACCTTAACCAGTCGAAGATTGCCCGTGGGTTGTAGTGTGCATGTGTGTACAATGTGAAACGGGTAGTCCGTTTAAATAAGTTTTGTTTCTGATGTAGCATACCATTTAGTATACTTATTCCGCTAAACTGTTCTTCTGTACGTAGAGCGTAGCATTGGCTACCGACTTTACATTTCCTTGATTAAGTAAGCTCTATTCGAGTTAAAGTTTGACATTAATGTGTTCATTGTCCATACAAATGTCGCTGGCTGATGCTCTCTTGTCACTTTCCGTCATTTTCTGGAAATAGAACACAATATGTTATAATAATGTCCTCTTTTCCATAAATTATGAACATAATTATTTTACATTATTTGGTTAACGTTATATTATTGTTATTTGTTTCATTTGAATAACATTGTTTAGTACGTTGTTTAAATCGACCAGTTTATCGGAATTTACCATTTTTCCTTCTTAATTTACTCCCTTTCATATGAACATACATAGCTTACTTTAATAGGTGGTGCAATATTGTTATGCTTCCATTTGAAAATTACCTATTGATTAGTTCATTGATATTAATTTTTTTAATCAACCAATCTATCGGTATTTACCATTTTTGTTCAAAATTGTGGACATCTGAGCCGCCCCAGCCAACTTGGTAAGTGTTGTTGAAACGACGCATCAAGTGTTTATAACAATGCTAGGATATAAAGACAATGTACCTTTGGCGGTGTCTGTGCTGTTGATGGACTGCTCGATCCACGTGACGAATTGCGTCATTTCCGCTATGACGACTGAGTTTGTGCTGTTGCTATAATGAATAAATGCATTTTATGAAGACTATATGAGCTACTTTATGCTTAATAAAATACATTCTGAACATATTTCTAGGATTCGTTGTTTTCCAAGCGTCTATTTCATACAATGTGATGACACATGCAATTATGTCTCTTTGGAGGCCAAAATATGAGGACAAAATATCCTTACGTATGTTTAAGAGAGACTGTTGTAACTGCTGTGACAGCGAATTCAAATAAAAGGCACAGAGATCCGGCACAATAGTAGACGATAAAATGAATCATTACGATTATGTAAAAGGTTTTGTCTATAAACGAGGCATTTCAAGGATACATTATAATTGAACCATGCATTAAATCAACTACAAGGAAGAGATTTACTTATTTTTTTCTGAGAAAACATCTGAATTAAACCACCGTTGACGTGACTCAAGTGAACCAAGACAAAATACTGTCTCATAAACTTTAAGGCAGTCTGCTTCCTGAAGATTCATGTGTGTTTCCATTATGTTACATTCAAGACAAACCTGTGATGTTATCAGCGCCGAATCTAATCTATGTTCAATGAGACACAGCAGACATTTCCCATATACGATATACAATTCTGCCACCCAGAGAATTAACTCTAGAGGGCAGGTGGACAAGGAAGCCCTTTGGCTTATCGAGAGTCCAACCCTTTTATCTACATGTATCCCGCCCTTCTGAGGTATTTGTCGATTTTATTTTTAAACATATTCACACTATTAGCACCCACAGAAACAACACATAGTCTGTTTCATTCAAATGTTCGACGTACACGAACACAAACGAGACAAAAGCCACTTCCATATGTCGAAAGAGTACGAGAACCGCCACAGTGCACGCAAAAACATCACGATATAAACCTCACAGAGATTGTAATACACACTGAGAACAAAACGGAAGACCGTAAGAAGGCACTCGCGTGAATCAAGTTCCACATATCTGAGCTGTAACCACACAAAGATTGGCGAAACATGTAAAACGTGTCACCAGACACGAATGATACAAGACAAATGTTTAAACTATCATAACCGGACGGTTCACTCGAGAACAAAAAACAAGTAGATCATGCCGACAGAAACCAATATGTTATTGACTGCGAGGGTGCCAAAGTGAATGACGTATGGGCGGTGGAGTAAGGAGACCGACCAAGTGGGTATGGGAAAAAGGATATGAAAATGGACGCCAACAATGAACTGGGGGGTGCCAACTAAACCACCTGTGGCATAAAAAGGTAAGTTCTTATAGGACTGCTCAAAGGGTTTTACACTTTACTCCCTGGCAGACCTGTTCAATTGTACACCATTTGGACTTCTCTGGGAAGCATCCAGCTACGCTGCAATTAATGCGCGAAGTCTATTCGTACACAAATATCCACCACTGTCTATAGCCAGGTACTCGTTCATACAGCTGAGTGAAGTGGAGCAACGTATAGTGAACGAACTTGCCCACCGCCCCACAGGATTCGAACCCGGGTTCTGTCGGTTGAGCGTCCGAAGCTCTAGCCTCTGCACCACGGCGCTACAAGCCTGCTCTAGCTTCTGCATCATGGCGCTAAATGCCTGCTCTAGCCACTGCACTATGGCGCTACACGCCTGCTCTAGTCTCTGCACCACGGCGCTACAAGCCTGCTCTAGCCTCTGCATCACGGCGCTAGATGCCTGCTCTAGCCACTGCACCACGGCGCTGCAAGCCTGCTCTAGCCTCTGCACCACGGCGCTAGATGCCTGCTCTAGCCACTGCACCACAGCGCTACAAGCCTGCTCTAGCCTCTACACCACGGCGCTAGATGCCTGCTCTAGCCACTGTACCTCGGCGCTAGATGCCTGCTCTAGCCTCTGCACCACGGCGCTAGATGCCTGCTCTAGCCACTGCACCACGGCGCTACGTGCCTGCTCAAGCCACTGCACCATAGCGCTACACGCCTGCTCGCCATACCATTTAGCTAGCAGCGGAAACACTGATATCTCACGAATCAGTTCCTGGTAAAGTCTACCGATGGTCATCGAAAAGCTCAAATAAGTTTAAGGGAGAACATTTGTTCCTCTTCACTGAGTAAGCGTAGTAATTTATAAAAGGAAGTATGCCGTATTTAACATGGGACACTATTGGCTATCAAAGGGTATTTCGGTTAACCCCATTTCAACGTACTCCGGGGGTGTATTTTCCAAATTAAGAACGTTGGTGCAGGTTTGCTAAATACAATTGGACGGATACTACACCTTCAGTGTAGTTACTAGAATCTTAACAACAATATACTGATTAATAAATGAAGAACGAGCAGCATACTGCCTCCCTTTAACTGGTGTGATCTTGAGTATGTGATTTATCTGTACTGACCTTTTGGTACAATCCTCTGCCATGCTGACAATACCCTGCAGTTGCCATGGTTCACTTCCTTGCCGACACACCAGTGGCCCACCATAGTTCAACTGGAACCAGAGTCATTGATCTTTCAGCATACCGTACGGCGACACGAACCCACACAATCATCCCAGTGTATGCCATCTGTGTTTAGATTATAGAATATAATTATTCTCAATACAAATAATATACTTCAATTTAGGGGACACGTTAATTTGATCAGACGAAATTTCAAAACCCCTCTGGTATTAATAAAACAGCGAGGTATTATATACTGCGGTATCCAATCCTTAAGACTGTTCATACCACTTCACGTTCACTCCCTGGCAGCATCCTCGCGCGCCAGGGTCGCTGCTGCTGATTACGTCAATGCCATCCAGCAGTACCCCGGGCTGATCGCTTTGCGAAATTCTGTATTTAAGCTCAGTCTTTGAAGTCGCTCACTGTATCAGTGGTTGGCGGGGGTAAGGCGGTTGTAATAAACACATTTCAGCCAACCGTGGCTCGTGTTACATGCAACGTTTAGGAAGTAGAAGCAGTTATTCGTAGAAGCAGTTATTCGTAGAAGCAGTTATTCGTAGAAGCAGTTATTCGTATGCACAATACAATTCAGCTGCTCGTGCTAATGGAATATATTATACAAAATTTAAATATTTCGCATTTAAAATAGTATAACAATGAACATTTCTTAGGGGTTATTAAACCCAATGCAGCGTCCAGCATATTTTGAACATATTTAATCTTGCATGACGACAATGTTCTGAAAACGACCATCAGACAGCAACGGTTTAACGGTCATTGGAGTATGGTTTCGAAACACTTAAAACAAGTAAGCAAGTATTTGCGTACACATTGTTGTTGTTGGTACGCACCGGACACGTCATGTTATCCTGTTCACAAGGGGCCAGAATCGTGGCAATGGATGCGAAATAATCTGACAAATGAACCTGCTTCAACACAGCGTTCTGGTCCATCTCTATAACACAAGTGAATGCATTATGTTACAAACACATCGAAATAGACACACTGCGATAGACGCTATCATGTAAATATATGTTGTAAGAACATCCGAAGAAACGAAGGGTAAATTCGCCAATTCGGGAGTCATTTACCTTATCAGGATAAAGAATAAAGTTATTTCCTCTCAAAAGCAAAAGAGGGATATAGTGCATTCTGTCCTGAAATCATTCATGTCTTGCAGACCAGATAATCTATAAGCCATACAAGCCATTTTATCCAGCAGTCCGCTAACATACATACGGCAGCTATAAAATTTAAATTTAATTAATAAATAAACAATACTGACCATTATATATTCTGAGCGTTATGCTGTCAACATACATATTGAAACGCTCATCAGTTCATTTGTATTTGTGACCACAGTAGTTTTTAGTTGCAGATTCCAACAGTATAAAATTATCTTTCGTAACATGTATTTATCAACATTATTCTTAACGTTGGGCTGATCTATTTCTCTAGACAAGTTTTAATATATTGTCAAACGCAAGTCCATTATAGTGCCCTCCGCTTAATAAAACCACTTCAAGCCATATCACTAAACAGTTCATTAACTTATATTTTCAATTTTAGTATTGCGTTCGGCCATTACATTTGATCCTACTAGCCGGCCGTTTAGCGTATCCACAGTAACACTTCATAAAACAGGATTGAGGAGAAATGAAAATGTTAACAAAGATAATCTTATTAAGCCATTGTCTTACAGTTGGACGGCTGACTCACCGTGATTCTGTCTCCACCCCGTCACCACACACGTTGTACCATTCGATATTCCAGTCTCCGGCAGACACACCGGCGACACCTCGTGACGGAACTCAAGACTACCCTTCAGTTTGACGATGGCAATGTCGTAGTCGTCTCTTCGTCCTGGTGTATACTCTGGGTGAACGAATATGCTCTCGACCATCCACGTCGATTCTGTTTCCTCCGTCAATGTCAGATTGTGCTCGCCGACAATGACTCGCAACTGTGACTTCTTGTACTGATCTCTGCAACACGACTTTCGCATAAGTGACTAGCACTTCTGACTAGGATCGGGATCAAGTACAATTCCAAGTACATACATATTAGGTTAAGTACAAATACTTCGAAAAATACACTTATCATAATAGACAATTCCAGGCACAAATACATCAGTTCAAGTATAAGTCCAAGTGCATTTCGGTCATCATAATCAAACACAACAACAACA
>OZ023215.1:1247751-1257751 GCA_963995525.1 Escarpia spicata
TCAAAGGTTACGAACAGGGAACTACTGCTGGAGATGACGTCACCCGGAACCATGCTTCCACAAAAGATACCCAATAGCGGTGCTGAATTGTTGGTTCCATCATAAACGTTGACCTTATCGTAGTCACACGAAGCATTGTGATGGTCGTCAATGTCAAACTGGACGTCGAATCTGATAAACTCCAGTCGAATAATCTGAAGAAGAAATTATCAAGGATGGTTGTAGGTAGATCCAAAATTGCATAGTTTATCGAATATGGAATACTTATACATATAAGCACTATCGAGATGCTCATATGTAGATAAGATAACATTCATGTTAAGTTGTATTCACTCTACACTCAAATGCAGGTATTTTAAGTGTAGTATAATTGGCCATTTCAACTTGAAATGAGCATTGTATCGCTGATTGTGTGCCGAGGGAAACATTTTCAAGAAAGTATCTGCACAACATATGACCACCAGGTGGAGATGGTGCTGGTTGTGGTGGCGGGGATGGTGGCGGTGGATGTTGTGGTGGTGGTGGTGGTATTGGTGTTGGTGGTGTTGGTGGTGTTGGTGGCGTTGGTGGTGTTGGTGGCGTTGGTGGCGTTTGTGGCGTTGGTGGTGGTAGTGGTGGTAGTGGTGGTGGTGTTGGTGGTGGTAGTGGTGGTTGTGGTAGTGGTAATAGTAGTAGTAGTAGCAGTAGTAGTAGTAGTAGTAGTAGTAGTGGTGGTGGTGGTAGCAGCAGCAGTAGTATTAGTAGTAGTATTAGTAGTAGTAGTAGTAGTAGTAGTATAAGTAGTATTAGTATTAGTAGTATTAGTAGTAGTAGTAGTAGTAGTAGTAGTAGTAGTAGTAGTAGTAGTAGTAGTAGTAGTAATAGTGGTGGTGGTAGTGTTATGGTATTTACCTTAGTAGTTTCGACTTGAATGTTCCAGCTGCAGTTCATGTAGTTGTAGTATTGTGCCTGACTGATACCAAAGCGTCCCGCTGTGTCATTTAGTGAAGCTGGTTTCTCGCCGCATCCTGGACCAAAGAGGCATTTGCATCGTGTTATGATCGATATAATAAGCAGGCAAGTCATTTCATTTTACAAACATATTCTAAAATGTTCACAGAACAAGACAATTTGTAGTACCTGCTTGCATCGAACTCTCGGTGACATAGGGTTCAAATTACAACCAAGTGTATATAAAATCATATGATGGTGCCGTTCTACCACCATACTATGGCTACGATGCTGCAACTTTAAAACTGAAAGCATGCATGTTTTAAAGGTTAATCTGGTTAACGTAGAATATGTTACATGTCAAAAGAGCATAACATATTCCGTGAGGTGAAATAAATAGAATAGGGTAGTACTGTACGCATTACGACTACATACAGGATATTTTTACTATAACTTTTTTATTTTTACTATTTTATTTTTGATTGATTTATATTTTTCGTAATCATGATTTGAAAACGTGTTCAATTTCCATCTTTTTCGATGTAGCGCTACATGCCTATATACGTGAAATGGAAGTATCAGCAGTCGTTTTCTTATTGCATATTACCTTCAGCAGGAACAAATGTAGTGTATTGGATCCTAAATCCAGCGCCTCTTCCATTGGAATCTGATTTGAATTGCACGAATACGATATTCCCTCTGCTCGTGATATCGGCAGGTAAGGCATAACCACAGAGCGAGCTAATTACTGGCGCTGTCGCGTCTCTTCCGTCATATATCGTGACGTTATCGCAGTAACAACACGACTGTAGGCTGAATCGGACGAAGTGCAGACGCACTTGCTGTAAACAATGAACATAATAATATACTTTATTATGACACACACACATCCAAAGTAAAAACTCTGTTCAGGGGTTTTGACAATATACAATGCTAAATGTAAAAATAAAAGATAAATTTACTAAAAATGTCATTAAACAATTGTGTACTAAGCAAGTCTAAGCTAAACCTATGAAACATACACGTACAAAGACATACATCTATACTTACAATCGAATAAATAAATATAAAATAAAATACTAATTAACACATAATTAAGTAATTAAAATGATATTCGTATACAAGTATAATGGTAGACAAAGTAGCTATACTAAATATTGTGATACGGGAAGTGAACCAGACGTGTAAGGGTCATATTAAATTATACATTAAAAGCAAGAATGAAATAATAAGTCTTAAGACGACAATACGTTTTTTATTGTAATTAAGCAAGTTGACTATATCGTAGCTGTAACATACTCGACTGTTCCAGTGTTGCTATCTAGATAACCAGTCCAGTTGTATTACACAAGATTAAAAACATCATTATTGAGATATATGAATGCAAATTATACTTAAAATGCTGTACATTTCCGTACACTAGACAATAAAAATGCATATCATATAAGCAACAAATTTTTTTTTACGGTATGGCATGCACATGTAAAACTAATACTCCGGAGTAACAACGAAGGAAGTAGAATCAACTAATATGGGTATAAAACACACATGCATGAATATAACGCACATCGTTAAATATACACTTCCTACGAAACTCGATGGGACAACTACAGCGTATATAGGCCTCAATGGTATAGCTTAAGACGAATGTTATGTTTACAAATCGGCAGTGGTGCTAGATAAAAAAAGGTGCATTTTTCCTATCAGGTAAAACGAGTATGACCTGGTACTCTTAGTCTTAGCTGGACTATTATTGTGTTCAAACAATAATGTTGAGGAGGGACATCATACCTGGCCTTCTTCGACCTCAATCCGCCATTGACATTTCTCGTTGTTGGTGTAGTTATTCCCGACCGTTCCGAATTCGCCCTCCGATTCCGTCAACACGGCCGTATCCCCACTGCACGCTCCTATAGCGAACGGTGTTAGATTTTGTATTTTAAGGCGCGGTTGTATGTTCATTCTACATTGTAATATAAAATGTAAGTTGTCAAATGGGTCATGCCCCAGTTAGACTTCATGTTTCGTTACAAAAAGAGCATTTTGGAGAAATATTTTTTTATTAAATTCACATGCTCTAACATAAGTGCATTTGAGTAGTCGTATTTGCAGGTGTGACTGTAGAAGCTGTTGACAGAAAATGGTGTATTTTGAGCTGATTTAACTAAGCGGAAGGATATTTGGCAGCAGTTGGGCTATTTGACCCTTTAGTCAGAGATTTGCCTCCATCCATTCGTAAATATTGACGGGTGTCATACATATATACATTTTACGAGAGGTAGAAATAATAGATTTTGACAAAACTCTAACAGCATGTCAATGAGAAGATGTTAATAGCAGGTATGAAGTTTAAGAATTTTTGTAGAGCACGTTTCCTTATAATCATATAAAACGTTAGCAAGGCAGCCAATGGGAAAGCTAACTGTAGACTGACCCGTATATAGCGCAGTATCCTGTCCTTATGACTGCTAAAAGCTCTTTACACTTTACTCCCTGGCAGGCCTGTTCAATCAACACCGTCTCAACTTCTGTGTAGCAACGTAAATTGAACGAACATGTGCATGGTTCGACACGTCAGCACAGTATTCGAAACCGGGTTCTGTCGGTCGATATACTAAACCTTTAACCACTGCACCGTTAAGCTCCTCAACATCTAATACTATTCATGACGATAAGTATCGTACTGTAAGTGCACATTAACGGTTTACTTTATAGGCCTGTAATGAAGGTACGTTATTCCTTGGGTTTGCTTATCCATTTCCAGACGTTGCAGCCTTGATGGACTGTCTATAGACGTTTGCTAGTCGCCGCACTCGCCAGACGTCTGCTCCCATCCATTCGTCTATGTCCTTCTCCCATTGTCTCCTAGGTCTTCCTCTGCTTCTGCAGCCTTCCACATTTCCTTCCATTATTAGTCTCTCTAGAGATTGATGACGTTTCACATGGCCGAAATAACTTAGTTTCTGTTTCTTTACCAAGTTCAATAAAGTCCGGGGTATAACATCAAGTTCATCTCCGATGTATTCGTTAGTTCTACGTTATTAGAACAAACAAAACAAAGGTGCTCTACCGTGCATCGTCTCTTGAAGCCATCCCATCAAACTCGTCACTCGTGCATAGACACCAGGATGCTGCCTGTCAGGATAAAGAAAAAAATCACGTCGTGTTTAAACAGTTTTCTGATTAACTAATTTGGCCAACCCCGACATTTACGTATTCTGAAAGTTGATATGTACTTATATACATAGCCACTATAACTTACTCCACACAGGTCATGGGAATGAAGAGGTAAAATATAAAATGGGGTGTACTGTTCTAAGTACTACTGTAAAAGAAAAGGACTTAGGGTTAACCATTAGTGCTGATATGAAGGTTTCAGAGCAGTGCGGAATTGCAGCGTCAAAGGGAAATCAAATCCTTGGATTAATTAGGCGAAATATAGCGTATAAGAAAAAAGAATTCATAGTACCGCTGTACAAAACAATAGTGAGGCCTCATTTAGAATATTGTATACAAGCATGGAGGCCATATCGCAAGAAGGACATAGATATGCTAGAAAGAGTACAGAGGAGAGCGACTAAAATGATACCAAATCTGAGGGATCTTAGTTACGAAATACGCCTAAAAGAATGTGGTTTAACAACACTAGAGACCAGGAGATTGAGAGGAGATCACATAGAAGTGTTTAAAATATTGAATGGTTATGAAAATATTGATAGAAACATTTTTTTCTCAGTTAAGAAAGATAGAAGGACCAGAGGACATGAAGCTACATTAGTAAAGGAGCAGTGTAGATTAGATATAAGAAAGTTCTCATTCTCACAAAGGACTGTAAATGAATGGAACATATTATCTCCTGATTGTGTTGGTGCTAGTAGCGTGAATATGTTTAAAAATAAAATCGACACACACCTTAAAAAGGCGGGATACATGTAGATAAAAAGTATTGGACTCTCGATAAGCCAAAAGGCTTCCTTGTCCAACTGCCATCCAGAGTAATTTTCTGGATGGCAATCTTGTTAAATCTTGTTAAACTGGTATATTGTATAATCATAAGATCAGAAAGTCCAGAAAACAAACCTGTAACATTACGTATTGGTGGGCGATTAGGTCATCACCACGGTTCGCAAAAACAAATCAATTCATTCAGTGGTATTAATGCATGTCGCTGACATTTTGGATACATCAAGCCATGTCTGATGTGTAATCATGTCTCGTCAATTAAATCATATTGATCTGACCATTAATGTTTGTATTGTGGTTATATGTTACTGTACAAACCACATATAATACTTGTTTCAATTCTCTCGATCCACTCGGGTGGTTTTGTACATTCAGTTCTTTGCACAAAGGACCAACTGTTTTTATTTCAAAACGGGTTTGCTTGTTATGTTATAACATGCATAAAGCAGACATCGCATACAAGTCAAAAACTGTTCAATTCAAATTGTAAAAATTTGTGATACATTTGATCTATTAACAATGAAAATGCACCATAATTCATAGTATATTGTAAATTATTTAAGATGCTCGGTGAGTAATCCAACAAAACCTGCCTCGTGAACTAGAATAGGTATTTGTATGTCTAACTGCTATAGTGCATGACATACGGCACACATATAATATGTTATCCTTACCTGAAATTTGTACTATTGCAATTGGCACTACCCCAACTAGTTATGCCGTACAACGTCCATGGTCCGCCGTTAACTCGGCACACAAGAGGACCTCCCGAGTCTCCCTGCAACACAGGTAATGTAAAGTTCAAGTAATAATAATAATTTTAATGATAATAACAGCAACAATAACTTCTTTAAAAAGAAGCTTCACATGTGTATATATAAAGTAAATGGTAACCTCTTATATAGTGCAATATCCAGTCCTCAGGACTTCTCAAAGCGCTTTACTCCCTGGCAGACCTGCTTAATTGAACACCATCTCGACTTCTCCGGGAAACAGCCAGCTATGCTGCAATTATTGCGCGAAGACTAGTCGTACACAAATATCCGTTTCTATATAATAACCAGATACTCATTCATACACCTGAGTGAACTGGAGAAACGTAGAATGAACGAATTTGCCCAAGATTCGACACAGCAGCACATGATTCGAACAAGGGTTCTCTCGGTCGAAAGTCCGAAGCTCTATCCACTGCACAACTGCGCTTCCCTTCATACACCGAAATCCTCGTAAAACTAACCCAGAGGCGCGTCAACACAACATATTTATTCAATCTCGAAAACAGTGAAATATGATTATACAAGATGCTAGTACATCACAGGATATAAAATATCCGTGAAATTGTGTTACATGTCTGAATGATCTAAACAGTAAGTTGGACCTAATTCCACATAGTTGGCACAGGTAGCTAGGACTGTGTAGTCCTAACGCTAGTTGTAAGGTGTAACTATACGTACAACACATACACAAGAAAGCGATTTTTGAAGCAGTTTTGTGTAGCGATCACTGCCACAGCTGGGTGGATTTTGCATTGTTCGGCTGTGGGAAGTCATGGCCAGAAACCAAGGAGGAGGAATTCAACTTTCAGTGCATGGGGTGTTTGAAGGTGGAGTGTCTGCAGAAGGAAATAGTTTGACATATATTGTGAAGGGAATGGAGATGAGAATTAGCAAGGAGACAGGGGGAATGGAGAGAGGGGGCTAGGATAGAACATGTGAAGGAAAGGGTAGAGAAGGTATATGGGTATGGCAAGGGAGGGTCTATACTAGTACATGTACGAACAAATAATGCAGACAGAGGTAGGGAACAACTGGGATACTACAGAAGTATAGACATTCAGTGAGGAAGCTAAAGAAGACAAGAGTTGAACAGATTATTCTGTCAGGATGTTGGCCAGTAACGGGAGGAAGGGGGGGGGGGGGCAACATATAGAAACTGCAAGAGGATGGCGATAAACGCGCTAGTTGAGCAGATGTGTGAAAAAGAGGGTGTGGGATTCACAGATTTATGGGGATACTTTGTTGGGAGGGAAGATATGTACACGAAAGATGGCCTCCATCTTAGTGGAAAGGGGGCAGCAGTTTTCTCAGAGAACCTGCTGCGATCTGTTTACAGTGGGACAGGTTGCATCTATTTAAACTAGATTCGCAGGGGGCACTCACAGAGAAGCATGAAACTGGAGGCATTGATAAAGACAGCAGAAATAAATCAGCAAAGAACAGTCTGGAAAGCTCTTCTGAAGCTGGATATAAATGTGTTTGTTTAAACGTAAGCAGTATAATATACAAAAGAAATTAAGTAAACAGTATGGTAGAAAATATTGACCCTCACATAGTAGGTATAACCGAATCATTGACCACCATCGATATATCAGATGCCGAATTGGGAATGACAGGATATGTAATGTTTAGGAAAGATAGAATAGGAAGAAAGGGAGGTGGAGTTATTTTATATATTAAAGAATCTATCCAGGCTTATGAAATAAAATTAGAAAGAGAAGCAGATTGCGAAGAAGCAGTATGGTGAAACATAGTTACATGAAACTTAACGTTAACAGTTGGGTTAGTTTATTGAAGTCCAAACATAAGCATAGAAGAGAATGAAAAAATACAAAACGCTATAACGGAAGTATACAAACGGGACTGTATTATTATGGTTTTTTTTAACCATGGCGATACACAATGGAAATCTCTACAGAGTATGATGAGTGAGGACCACAAGTTTTTAGTTTTAGTACAACATACTTTCCTTTCTCAACATGTGCTAGAACCAACCAGAGGTGAGAATGTGTTAGACATAGTTTTGTCCTCACAGAATGAATTAGTTGACAATGTCAAGATATGTGAGCCACTGGGGAGTAGTGATCACAACCAGATATATGTTACCATCAAAGTAAAATCAGAAAGGAATAGTAAAAAGCAATATAGGAAAAATTTCCACAGAGGAAGGTATAAGGACATGAGGAAATATTTAGCGAAGATAGACTGGAATAACACACTGAAGCATAAGACAGCAACAGAATGCTGGTATATCTTAAAGAGTGAAATTAAATGCATAATCGATCAATTTGTACCCTTAAAAACAAGGGAAACGGTTAAAAAAAACACTAATCGAAAGAAGCCAATAGAAAAATTAAGTATAAACAAATGATGTGTAAATCATATAGATGTACATGTACTGGAAATGATGAAGACTACAACATCTATAAGGAAGCACTTAACCAAGCTACAGCTGAAATTAGAAATTCAAAGAGAATATAATATAAATCATGACAGCAAGAGTTGTTATGTATATGTTCGAAGCAAACAGATAGTTCAGGATAAGGTCGGTCCTCTAGAATATAGTGCAGGAAATATAATATCAGAGGGATTCTTAATGGCACAAGAACTGAATGAGTATTTTAGTTCAGTGTTTACCAGGGAAGATATTAGATCACTGCCAGTACCAGAGGCTAAGTTCAAGGGGCAGATTCAGACTATTTAGGACAGTTAACTTGTAACCCCGGAAATGGTAGCTAAGAAAATTAGGGCTATGAAGGATATTAAATCACCTGGAGTCGATGGGATTCCACCCAAACTACTATTGGAAATTGTAGAACAAATTAGCGTACCGCTAACTACAGTTTTCAATTTGTCATTAGAAGAGGGAGTAATTCCTTTAGAATGGAAAGAGGCTAACATTATACCGTTATTTAAAAAAGGTTCGAGAAACAAGCCAGATAACTATAGACTAGTGAGTTTAATATCAGTGATTTGCAAATTATTAGAACGAATAATTAAATATCACATGTTGGATTTTCTTGTTAAACATAACTTAATAAACCCATCTCAACATGGGTTTTTAAGAGAGAGGTAATGCTTAACAAATACGTTATGTTTTTTGGAAGACATCATTAAGTGGGTAGATGAGGGATCACCAGTACATATCATCTACTTAGATTTTCAAAAAGCTTTCGACAAAGTACCACTTCAAAGATTACTGCTTAAACTAAAGGCCCATGGCATAGAAAATGGTATAATAAACTGGATAGAAAAATGTCTAGTTGACAGAAGACAACGTGTAGTAGTTGATGGGGAGGCTTCAAACTGAAAATCGGTATTGACTGGGATACCACCGGGATCAGAACTAGGACCTATATTATTCTTAATATATATTAATGATTTCGATGATGATATAACAAGCAAGGTGGATTATACAAAAATGTTTAGAAGGATTAAAAGTGATGGAGATAGACAGCATTTACAAGATGATCTTGACAGGTTGATCAAATGGTATGAAAAGTAGCAAATGCTGTTCAATTGTGGGAAATGTAAATGTCTGCACAAAGGACATGGGAACGAAGAGGTAGAATATACAATGGGGGGGGGGGGGGGTACTGTACTAAGTATTACTGTAAAAGAAAAGGACTTAGCGTTAACGATTAGTGCTGATATGAAGGTTTCAGAGCAGTGCGGATTTGCAGCTTCAAAGGGAAATCAAATCCTTGGATTAATTAGGCGAAATATAGCGTATCAGGAAACATAACTAATAATATCGCTGTACAAAACAATAATTAGGCCTCATTTAGAATATTGTATATAAGCGTGGAGGCCATATCGCAGGAAGGACGTAGATATGCTAGAAAGATTACAGAGGATAGCGACTAAAATTATACAAAAACTGAGGGATCTTGGACCAGGAGATTGAGAGGAGATCAGATAGAAGTGTTTAATATGCTGAATAGTTATGAAAATATTGATAGAAATATTGTTTTCTCAGTTAAGAAAGAGAGAATGACTAGAGGACACGAAGTCACATTAGCAAAGGAGCAGTATAGATTAGATATAAGAAAGTTCTCATTTTCACAAAGGACTTTAAATGAATGGAACATGTTATCTGCTGATTGTGTGGGTGCTAGTAGCGTGAATATGTTTAAACATATAATCGACACATACCTCAGAAGGGCGGGATACACATAAATAAAAGGGTTAGACTCTAGGTAAACCAAAGGGCTTCCTTGTCCACCTCCCACCTAGAGTTAATTCTCTGGGTGGCAATCTTGTTAAATTTTGTTACAGGATGTTACGCGGTAGTTAGCCATGAATGTAAATATAACGGTTAAAGGTAAAGC
>OZ023215.1:1260251-1277695 GCA_963995525.1 Escarpia spicata
TCGATCATAGCAGTAAAAATGTTGCCAGCTTACTGTATTCACATCAAAACTGCAATATCGTGAAAGCTATTCAAAATTGTTTCGCGCGTCCAGCGACCTATTTTGTAGATGGCATTATTGTCTGAATGTAATATCGCACTATCCACACAATGTGACAATTAGTCAAAATAATTGCTTACATTTAAATGAAGGCAGTCCATTCCTCTTTCCGGAATTAGTGGGCGTAGATATATGTAACACGAAGTCAGCTATGTTGAACGTTGGAAAATGGGACATCGTTGAACATAAAATGGTATTGAGATTAAATCATCCCGGCTCCGCAATATTGCGAATAAAACGTGTTTTGAAGCATTATGTTTTGTTAACCATTTGACCATGTATCGGGTTGGAAACTTTCAAATTGCAAACAATCTCACGGGCTTACTAAATCATATAAAGACCAGTTGGCGAAGAGTATACCGTTATATGTAGTGTTAAGAACATTATGTTGATTAATGAAAACTAGGAACAGATTTCCTCCTTTTTAAACCAATCAGGTTGCTATTTCATCTCGTGGAAGATTGGCAGAACAGTGCACATATGCAAACACTTCTACCAATTATAATTGGGTTGTATGTAGTGTATTGGATGCCTCACTGTCCAGCGACCTGGTTTGTAGATGGCATTATTGTCTGAATGAATGACATAGCATTTTCGTTGAACCCACCAAAATCCCAACACCCCTCCTGGAGAATGTTTTTTTAATTTAAAAAGTATAAACCTCAAGCACACGAAACTAAAGGTGATGTAGTCGGACATTTGAACATACACATACCCACAATCTGATTTATAACAATACTCATAGATGGTGTGTAATTTGTGGATATGGTCTATATGTATGAGTAGATGCTTTCAGGAATACATACCAGGAATTACTTTCCTAGATGTGTACGTGACCATAAATCCGCTCCTCGGAGAATTGTAGTTATAGTAGCTTGTGTTGAAGACAATTGATAGTTTGTTGGTTGAAGATGTCTCGTCGCCGGGGATATCTTGTCCACACAGCGTGTGAAATCGGTGTCCTGTGACGCCATCAGTTATGACAAGGCTGTCCCGAGAACAGTTGTTGGACGATTCCAAGTCGAATCGCTCAAAGTGCAGGTGTACTCTCTGCAAAGAATACTTTTGTATTAACAAAAGGTAGAAATATACCAAAAGGCAAAAATGTGTGCACTGGAAATGTTTTTCATCCGAAGCACCGACGTTCACTCGCCTCTATCAATGTACGTTCGCTGCTCTCAACCATTGACCTAAGATCTTCCGATGGGTGTACGCAAGGAAAAACACATGTAGTTATTTAAAGTTACTTTTCTTTTATAGAAAACAAAATTGTGTGGTGAGATATCCCCTGAGGGCGCTGTTGTTACGAACTCTAGAAGAGTATGCTGTAATAATGATAACAATTCCCCGTGGTTGTTCCATGGGCACGTGTCAGCTACAGGGGTACATGTGTGTAATAATGATAACAGTTCCCCGTGGTTGCTCCATGGGCACGTGTCAGCTACAGGGGTACATGTGTGTAATAATGATAACAGTTCCCCGTGGTTGCTCCATCGGCACGTGTCAGCTACAGGGGTACATGTGTGTAATAATGATAACAGTTCCCCGTGGTTGCTCCATCGGCACCTGTCAGCTACAGAGGTAGATGTGTGTAATAATGATAACAATTCCCCGGGGTTGCTCCATGGGCACGTGTCAGCTGCAGAGGTAGATGTGTGTAATAATGATAACAGTTCCCCGTGGTTGCTCCATCGGCACCTGTCAGCTACAGAGGTAGATGTGTGTAATAATGATAACAATTCCCCGGGGTTGCTCCATGGGCACGTGTCAGCTACAGAGGTAGATGTGTGTAATAATGATAATAGGTCCCCGTGGTTGCTCCATGGGCACGTGTCAGCTACAGATGTAGATGTGTGTAATAATGATAATAAGTCCCCGTGGTTGCTCCATGGGCACGTGTCAGCTACAGAGGTAGATGTGTGTAATAATGATAATAGTTCCCCGTTGGTTGCTCCATGGGAACGTGACAGCTACAGAGATAGATGTGTGTAATAATGATAATAGTTCCCCGTTGGTTGCTCCATGGGAACGTGACAGCTACATAGGTAGATGTGTGTAATAATGATAATAGTTCCCCGTGGTTGCTCCATTGGCAGGTGTCGGCTACAGAGGTAGATGTGTGTAATAATGATAACAGTTCCCCGTGGTTTCTCCATGGGCACGTGTCAGCTACATAGGTAGATGTGTGTAATAATGATAATAGTTCCCCTTGGATGCTCCATGGTCATATGTCAGCTACAGTGGTAGATGCGTGTAATAATGATAAGAGTTCCCCGTGGTTGCTCCATGGGCAGGTGCAGCTAGAGAGGTAGATATATGTACCTAAAAATGTGCACCCATAACCAGACTTCTTTGCTATGCATGAGACATTTTGAATTACATTACATACAAATATAGGAAAGAAGGCTAGGTCTGCGAGAATTGCTTCACAAGGAAAACTGGCACATAAGACAACATTGTGGTTATCAGCTCAAGCCATGTCAGACTGTATCGTATCGTCTTTCTGAAGGAACACGAGGGAACAGAGGATCTGTAAACAGTACTGGGGACAGAAGAGTCCACAGTCAGTGTTGGAACAAGCAAACTTCGAACCCAGACATCACCATAAACAAGACGAGACATTGCGTTATATGTAATACTTGACAACCAACTAAAAACTAATCTTACGTTTCCATCTTCTACCGTGATGAGCCACTGGCAGTGCATGTTAGCTCTGTACTGGGATCTGCTGATCCAGAACTCTCCTGATTTCCCGTTAAGTTCTGCAGCCGTACCGTTGCATGGTGCAGGATCTGAAAGAACATACATCATCTACGACTTATACAAACGTACCATCATTGTCCCACGCATGTGTTTGCTCCTACACCAAAAATTGACGAAGACTATTGTAATTGTTCGTCACTCTTTATTGGAAGTTAAACGTTTATTCTTCCTACATTACTGTATGCAAGCTTGTGGAATTACTGACAAACTATCAACATAATATGGTAAGTCGTTTGTTGGGGAAAACAAACTATATTTCTGCTAAAGATAGACATTTTTCGTCTAATCATCTATCTATATATTAATACGCTGACACGGAGGCGCTGTGTGTGTATCTCCACCCTCGTGATGATATTCACTAGCCGCTTTCTATGTTAATTTGTTTCCTATGACCATTGGCTTCTGATCTACGAACTGGCAATCCACTTAAAAAACGCAACGTTATAGGTAGTTACGTATTATAGTTCCTGCTGTGGTATTGCTAACTGCTACATTTAGTTCACAGCTCTATTGGATTCATTAGATTCTTGTAATGAGTCAATATACATTATTAGTTGCTGACATTAGATACGTACCGAAATCTACAGCTGTGTATTTGATCTTGAAACCATTCCTCTGATTTGAGGAGACAGATTTGAAATACACATACAAGTTGTTGTTTGCAGATACGACATCACCCGGCAACATGCGTCCGCAGAATGTGCCCAAAAGTGGAGCCAAACTGCTTGAACCGTCATAGACGCTGATTCTCTCATAGTTACAACCGATGCGGGGCTTAATGTCCAAGCTCAGAAAGTCCAGCTTAACGATCTGCACAACGAATACACATATGTATACATATTGCGAATTTTTTTTAAATTTGAAATTCTTCGATTAACCAAAATCGTGTTTGGTTCATACTTCATGTTTTGAGGTATTGCAAAACGTAATATCGCACTATCCACACAATGTGACAATTAGTCAAAATAATTGCTTACATTTAAATGAAGGCAGTCCATTCCTCTTTCCGGAATTAGTGGGCGTAGATATATGTAACACGAAGTCAGCTATGTTGAACGTTGGAAAATGGGACATCGTTGAACATAAAATGGTATTGAGATTAAATCATCCCGGCTCCGCAATATTGCGAATAAAACGTGTTTTGAAGCATTATGTTTTGTTAACCATTTGACCATGTATCGGGTTGGAAACTTTCAAATTGCAAACAATCACACGGGCTTACTAAATCATATAAAGACCAGTTGGCGAAGAGTATACCGTTATATGTAGTGTTAAGAACATTATGTTGATTAATGAAAACTAGGAACAGATTTCCTCCTTTTTAAACCAATCAGGTTGTTATTTCATCTCGTGGGAGATTGGCAGAACAGTGCACATATGCAAACACTTCTACCAATTATAATTGGGTTGTATGTAGTGTATTGGATGCCTCACTGTACGTCACATACCTTGGTTGGTTCTACCCGAATCTTCCATTTACACCTCATATTGCTGACATAATGGGCGGCATCGACACCAAATATTCCTTCCGATCCTTCCAGAAGAGCCGCGGTACCGCTACATCCTTGAGTGCATGATATCACAGTTCATGAATGACATATTCTACATCCTTGAGTGCATGATATCACAGTTCATGAATGACATATTCTACATCCTTGAGTGCATGATATCACAGTTCATGAATGACATATTCTACATCCTTGAGTGCATGATATCACAGTTGAATGACATATTCAACATCCTTGAGTGCATGATATCATAGTTCATGAATGACATATTCTACATCCTTGAGTGCATGATAGCACAGTTCATGAATGACATATTCTACATCCTTGAGTGCATGATATCACAGTTCATGAATGACATATTCTACATCCTTGAGTGCATGATATCACAGTTCATGAATGACATATTCTACATCCTTGAGTGCATGATATCATAGTTCATGAATGACATATTCTACATCTTTGAGTGCATGATATCTTAGTTCATGAATGACATATTCTACATCCTTGAGTGCATGATATCACAGTTCATGAATGACATATTCTACATCCTTGAGTGCATGATATCTTAGTTCATGAATGACATATTCTACATCCTTGAGTGCATGATATCATAGTTCATGAATGACATATTCTACATCTTTGAGTGCATGATATCACAGTTCATGAATGACATATTCTACATCCTTGAGTGCATGATATCTTAGTTCATGAATGACATATTCTACATCCTTGAGTGCATGATATCACAGTTCATGAATGACATATTCTACATCTTTGAGTGCATGATATTACAGTTCATGAATGACATATTCTACATCCTTGAGTGCATGATATCTTAGTTCATGAATGACATATTCTACATCCTTGAGTGCATGATATCATAGTTCATGAATGACATATTCTACATCCTTGAGTGCATGATATCTTAGTTCATGAATGACATATTCTACATCCTTGAGTGCATGATATCACAGTTCATCAATGACATATTCTACATCCTTGAGTGCATGATATCACAGTTCATCAATGACATATTCTACATCCTTGAGTGCATGATATCACAGTTCATGAATGACATATTCCACATCCTTGAGTGCATGATATCACAGTTCATGAATGACATATTCTACATCCTTGAGTGCATGATATCACAGTTCATGAATGACATATTCTCAACCATGATTATTACTAGAGCAATACTAGTGTAGATTAAGCCCATATCATCGTATGTTTTGCAATTACAAATACATTGTACATTTTAAAAAAACACGAGTGTTGTATATACAATAGATTTATAAATAAATATATATATATATATACAAGTACATTTTGACGCATGAAATATGGTTTACTAATATCAGCATTGTGTTGAAATAGGTAAATAACAGAATATCATCGTATGAATTTACTTCATAAACCATCGCTTCCAGGGTCAATAACAAACTCTTCTGCATTTCTCCATCTTCTTCTTCGACATACATTCAGGAAAATTCATATATGTTTGTGTGTTAACCACTGAAATAACTCAATCGTTCGCCATTACCTTTAAGCGTGGTTGTATAATGGATCCTGAAGCCGTAACTATTGATTGTGTCATCAGACGTGAATGACACAAACACAATGTTCCCGCTGGCTGTAATATAACTGGGTCGAATACCGCCACAAAGCGTGCGCATCAATGGCGCAGTGTCGTCACTTCCGTCGTAGATGTTCACTCTATCGTATTCACAATTGGTGGATTGCTCGAGTCGGAACCACAGGAAGTGCAGGTGCACTTGCTGAAAAACAAAATCGACTGACTCTATTACGGACAATTATTTGTTATATCAGGTTATTGTACATCCTGTACGAAACATAGTTTTTGGAAACAGCTATTTGATGTGGCCTTTAAAGCATGGTGTATATTTGTATTCGAGGGTGGTATTACTTCATTGGACCGGCTAGGAGAAATGCATACTGGCATCATCATTCTCTCCATGTTCCAAGTTCATGGGGAAAGTGTCAAATGCTTTCAAATTCAAGTTGTTTTTCCGTTATATTTAGAAACTTCGAATGCAACTATATTTATTGATCGACAGTTTTATATCTACTCGGTGACATACATAGTTTTCACTATTTTCGATAAACAATAATAATAAATAGAATACATGAAATAAAAATAAAAAGATAAAGTATATAAAGTAGTCATAACATACAAGAAGCAGATAAAAACAAAGTACATTTAAAATAGTGGCGTAGCATTACGATATTTATGTAGGGTCCTTCTGAAGGTTGGAAGAGAATGACTGTTTTGAATTTCAATTGGTAGTTTATTCCATAATGTCAAACCGGACACATTGAAACTGCGTTGATAGTAGGCAGTTCTGGGTTTGGGTGGTTTCAGCTGAGAGGCATTTCTGGTATTGTAAGAATGATTATTTGATGTAAACATATCACACAAATATTGTGGTGTTAGACCATTTACACACTTCTACATAAGAACACATTTATTAAAATCCCTTCTTTGCTGTAGTGATAACCAGCCTAGTGTTGTAATAAACATAGTGTTTCTATTTCGTCTAGGACTATACCCAGATATGAGTCTAGCAGCTCTGGGGCCGGTTTCATGAAGCGGCTAAGAACGTTCTTAACGCTAAGATGATTGTCTTAGTAAATTACGTGATTTTTTAATATAAGCGAACATAGGAGTTTATGCAAACACGTGACGCTAAGTAATTGCGTAACTTTAAGTACGCTTCATGAAACCGGCCCCTGGTCTGTAGTTTGTGTAATCTAGTTTTGGTTGATGCTGAGGCTGAATCATAGATTACATCTCCATAATCGAAATGTGGTTGAACTATTGCATTATATAATTGCCTAAAAATGTCGATTGATACTATTTTACGAAGAGATCTTAGGATGCCTATTTTGGATGGAATGCTGTTAAGATACATACCAAGGTACTTGGCTACCGATAAATGTTTAAGTGGTTCATTGTTTATATGAATTCTAACATCAGCCATCTTGGCAATGGACTGGTGAGTGCCAATTAGCATAAATTGACATTTCTGTACATTAATACTACAATACAATACAATACGAATTTATTGTCGAGTAGTAGTATATACATCGGATAATTGTCTTCTGCTTGCTGAGCATCAAGAGGATGCAAGGTATTGTTAGTAAACATAGTGCATACATGAATTAAGTTTATAATAATAATACAAACGTGAGAGTAGTCAGTGCATACTTTATATAATTTAATGGTCGGATTGCATGTGGTGGTTTGTTTACTCAAAGTTTGTTTAGGTAACTTATGGCCTGGGGAACGAAACTGTTTTGAACCTGTTTTTTGTACATCTTGGACATCTGTGTCGTCTTTAAGACGGAAGAAGGTCAAACTCTGTACACAGTGGGTGGGCAGGGTCATTGGCAATTGCACGTGCTTTTCTTATCAACGTGCGTTCACACAGCTGAGAGACAGACAGTGTTAATATCAAAATACTGTTTGACTTTGCATAAATCACTGTTGATATTGGATTCTAATTGAGCCGAACACCCTGGTTTTGCAGCTGAATAAATTTCAGTGTCGTCTGCAAACAGGTTTATATTGCAGGATTCGGTGACTGTAGGCAGATCATTTAGGTATAGCGGAACAGCACGAAGCCCAAGATTGACCCTTGGGGAACCCCAATATTGACAGGCAAAGGATCAGACAGATGGCCATCCATCGAAACTGACTGTGATCTGCCAGTGAGGTAGCTCCAGAACCACTTGTGTGCAATGTGTGTAACTGCAAATCCTTTAAGTTTAGCCAGCAGAATATCAGTGTCCACGGAATTAAAGGCCTTCCGGAGATCAATGAACACTACTCCCGTTACAAGTCCTTTATCGATGTTTTAACCATCGATTTGTAACATTTAGCAATGAACTGAGTGAAGTATCAGTGAAAAGCAATCTTCTGAAACCTGATTGGGCATTCATGAGAAGGTTATGCTCTTCCAAATAATATGTAAAAGAACTATGAAAAAACGTTCAAGTAGTTTAGACAAAATGGGTAGAATTTAGATCGGTCTGTAGTTGTTAGTTTCCATTGATGGACCTGATTTGTAAAGTGGTAGCACCTTTGCAAATTTCCATTCTGTGATAAACTTGCCAGATGTCAGAGAGAGATTTAGAATGAAAGTGAGTGGCTGTGATATGACTGGTGCTGCTACGCGTAGTAGTCTGCCAGGCAATCTTTCCTGACCAACAAATTTTTTTCAGGCATATTCCTTGGTTATTGTTCAATAAAATCAGGTGTGACAGTAGGGAAAGTAAAAGCAGGTATTTCGGGTGATTTAGGTGGAATGAATTAAACAGCTGGTGAAAGCCTACTTGCCAATTCTTGACCAATGGATAGGGATGGACTAAGATTTTCCTGGCAGGAGTTCTTTTAGGCATTTCCACATTGATTTTGGTTTCTTCTTATTTTCCAGATAACACCAGTGTACTAGTCCCGCTTTGCAGTCTTGCGAGAATTCGAAACGACATTCCTGAAGTGCCTATACATTTGCCAAATATTTGTAATCCTTTAGAATATTTTTGTTTCTTCAAAATAATGTTTCACTTTAATATCATCTTTAATTTCCTCAGTTAACCACGGAAGAAATGATTTCCTGACTCGTCTAGTAACAAATGGGCAGTGTTTGTCACATACACGTGTAAAGAGATCCTTAAATCTCTTGTAAGCCTCATCCACGTCCTCAAACTGCTCAACAGAACTCCAGTCACACATGTCTAATTCATTACAAAAGTCATTTTTATCAAAGTTTTGTTTTTTAATTTCGCATTTCTACTGTTCTATGAGTCTGTGTATGTGCATGGGATTTATAAGAGCTGACACAGTAGACAAGATAGTGGTCTCCAATTCCACCAGATGTGACCTCATGCTTCACTATCTTATCAGGCTCAGTAGTTATAATAACATCAACCAAGATACCACTTGTGAATGTTACTCTGGTGGGTTAATTAACAAGCTGAGTTAACTGATGTGACATGCATGTGTGTACAAAGTGCTTAGCGTGGTTTCTAACGGTTGTGTTAATAAATCAGAGTTAAGATCACCATTGATGATGAACTCCAGCTTAGTATAATTAAAGTTATTTAGTAGCTGATCCATTTTATCAAACCAGTTAATCTTTTCATTTGGAGATCTGTATATGCTTGGAATGATAATCTTATGTTTATATTTGAATATAACTATTTCACAAATTGTGGTATCAAATCTGGTTTTTCTTCAAAGTTTACGTTGTCTCTAATATAAAGAGCACAGCCTCCTCCTGACTTGTTACCCACTTTCTTCCTATCAGCTCGGAATAATTCATATCCATGAATGTCAAACTTGCTAGTGGGCATATCATTTGTCAGTTTTGTTTCAATAATGCCAATAATGTCGAAAGGCTTTTGTTGAATAAAATGTCTCATTTAATCTATCCGTCCCTCGACACCAATACCGTTTTCATTAATATGAGCAAAAGATACACCAGCGAAAGTGGGAGGGTCTAGTATTGTTTGTATGTTTCCATCCACGTCAATATTTCAGAAAATATCATTAACACAACTGGGGTGCAATCAAACATCACAAGTGACACATTGTAGACCATGTTGTGAGTCCACTGTCTTGCTGCAAACATGACAACCATTCTCTGTGGGTCCCGAGTTTAGCTGAATGTTTCCTGCTTTTAATATCATATAGTTCAGGTAGGATATGTGAGGTGTTTGCTCTATGCGTGGGTTTGGGATTGCTGTTTCACCCCAAGTGACTCCCGATGCGTCATTCGTCTGTGTGGCGGTGTTTGTTGCTGGGGTGACTGGACCAGGGCTTGGCTCAATGCCTCCCACGAGCAACAACAACGCCAGCATCAGAACTACGTGAAGGCAGAGCAGGGCGGTGAGGGGCAGCATGGCCCCATCCACCCGACGATCGATTTCGCATGGTTCGCCTTCGCAAGGCTCTGCCAGCGCGGCCATTTATTCGATGTAGTGCACCAGCATGAAAAGAGCCAATACGGACTCTCCAGGTCTCCGTGGAGATACCCATTATAAGCGAGCGATTCGAGCATGACCGTTTTGATTGACGACTTCTTACAGTTGCTGCCAGTTCTACATATACACACTAATACGGCAGTATTTATTGCTAGCGGCACACGGACACGGGCGTTGGTGTTGACGACAGCAACGATCTTTCATCAGATTTTACGTCCAGTATACAAGTGAATTTTAAGGATTGTGATGATTACGCTTGACCGTGCACAGGTTGTGTCAATTTGTCCTGGGCAACGAAGATGCAATTAAGTCCACATGTCAATTGGCATTGACATCTCCGGTCATGCATGACGTGCAGGAAACGACCTAACTATTGAGTTCACGCATGGCTGAATCACGGCTTGTGTCACACAGGTGCACCCTGATATTAAAACTGATTACATCATAAAAAGTCGCTTCCACTTACTAAAATCACGAAGTCCGATAGAATCTTGGTGCATTCGTGGAGTTGTATACGAAAATGTATAATTTGTTGTATAATTGTATCGGTTAAGACTCGTATAATTTGCACTATTTTCACAGAGCAAGACAATCGCAACGCCTTCTGCGACACGCTGCCTATACTCGTGCATATCTTACGAAACAGGATTTATTACAAGTTGGATCTCGGCGTTGTCCGTGGCGAGTTGGAGTGGTGGCTGGCAGAGCTAAGTGAAGTCGCCGTAGCAAAAGTGTATTACTTGAATAATAACGTGTCGTTGCAACATTTCCAAGTGGACTGACCCACACAAGTGTTGTGTTGTCGCTTGGTCGATTTGAGCGAGCGGTTTTCACTAGACATAAATTATAATATTTTGTATGTATCAAAGTATTATGAAACATCAGGAACATAGAAAAGATGACTTTCGTCTTTTCGGAGATATACATTCAATAACTACTATTCACCTGTCCCTCGTCGACTTGGATCTTCCACTGACACGCCTCGTTGGCTCTATACTTGTTCCGTTCCGTGCCAAACTCTCCGGACGACCCCGTCAACACGGCAGATTGATTGCTGCACGAACCTATGTGAATAAAGAGTAAAGTATTTAATTTCAAACACTGCGTTTTCCTTACTGACGACTATTTAATAAAAAGGTAAGATACTAAGGGTCCTCTCACACTAAACATTGTCGTAGTAATGAAATGCAAGTTTTTAAAGGATTTGCGCTGTTTATAAGTATATGTTGCCTTCATTAATATTGCCTTAAATAGCTATGTATTATTTTTTTAAACTACGGCAACTAAATAATTTTTTTCTGTCATTGCATATCTTGAGAACATGTTTATGTTTTGACAAGTTTTCAGTGTCAGAGAAGCAGCAGCACATGACAACAATATTCTGAATATACACCCTTTACATGGATGAACAAAGAACAAAACAAACCGTCTGGTATAACAATACACCATGTTAATAACCCAAATTATAACACTGAGGATTATATCACAATCAATTAATATATCAAGTATGAAATATGTAATATCTAATCGTTAGTGAATCTACGTGCACAGTACAATGATTGAACACAAAACAGGAACGCGTCATTAAGACACGTATGACAGAGATTGAAACTGTACCTTTGGTCGAGATTGTTCCATTCATTGTCTTCTCCATCCACGACACGAATCTCTTCACTCCCGTGTAGACAACAACCAATGGTGCACTGGTGTCACGCGGTTGGGACGGTGTCGTAGAACTTGTCGTATACATTTGTGTCACATATCTATAGTCATGATAGACGACGCTCCTACTCGAGATGCCGTACAGTCTCCACGCCCCGTCTTGCAGGCATTGCAGTGACCAGCTCGTGTTCCTCTGCAGCGATAGAATTAACCTAACATTACAAAAGTGAAGTAATGGTAAGTTCTTATATAGCGTAGTGTCCAGTCCTCAGAACTGCTCAAAGCGCTTTACACTTTCCTCCCTGGTAGACCTGTCCAACCGAACACCAACTCGACTTCTGGGAAACATCCAGCCACGCTGCAATTAATGCGCGAAGACTATTCATATACAAATATTCACCACTGTCTGTATTCGGGTACTCAGTCATACAGCTGAGTAAACTGGAGCAACGTAGAATGAAAGAACGTTCGACACCGCAGCACAAGATTCGAACCCGGGTTCTCTCGGTCGAGAGTCCGAAGTTCCAACCACTGCACCACTACGTTCCACAACATTATATCAGGACGATATATTGCTCTTCTTCTCCTTATCCACGACGCACATATGAACGTCATGACGCTACGTAAATCGTAGTAATAAAAAATAAAAAATAAATTAATGAAGTATAACATAACATGATGTGTTAAGTAGATAATTTGATGATTCGTTTAAACCAAACAAACAGTTCATCTCATCACACATGTGACTATGTCAAACCGTATTTATTGTTGCTACTTACCGAACACGAAGTATGGTCACCCCGTTCACATGGGACTGACATCGTCGCGTTGTTGAAGTGTCGGCCGAATGAAGTATCGTTGGTCGGCAATCGAATCTGCTGCAGCACCACGCCGTGCTCTACTCCTGTAATTATCAGGAACACGTGACGTCATTATGCAAATTTATTTTATACAGAGCAGTATACACAGTGGATGGGAAATTAAAAAGAATAAAGAAGCCTCCTTTAAGAGTGTGGATGAAGCTTGAATGAAAAGAATTGACCATAAAAATAAAAGGTCGGCCAAAATGGAACAACATATGCAAGAAGAGATGTAGCCTGGTAAAGCGGGTTCACTGAGATCAACTTTAAAATATTGTACAAACGTATCTATGCATCAATACACTAACTCTGGAGCCTTGTAAATATGTCTCCTCCCAGACGTCGAGAACACTCGCCTCTTTCTGTATGCATTCAATTGATTGGACCGTGATTGAACTCTGATCTACCCATTGACGACGTATTTGTACGACGTATTTGTACGACGTATTTGTACGACGTATTTGTACACGACACAACAACACTGATTTCGACTTAATTTATAATTTACTTTTTTCAATGGACAAATCAAGTTTTCAGTAATTTCAAGGTAGCATCTATGTGGGTTCATATTACTATATGCCGCATGCAATGCCGCAATTGCCGAGAGCAGAAATTAAATGTCGTGGGAGAGAGCCTAAGTTCAATATATTGTATTAGTGACAGCGCTTGTCCTTGCTGTGTTGCTCCACGGGTGGCCGTAGATCAGCACACGTTATTTGTGAGTGGTTAAAAAGTCAGCTACCTGTACGTTATATGTGAGGAAATTACTCGTGCTGGATGGTAAAAATATGTATTTATTTTACAGACTGGGGTGAACATAAAAACTATTACACAGAGTAAATAACGACCACTCTTACGCTGAAGGTAATGACAATGTGACAAGTGACAAACTCACCGTGATTCTGTCTCCACCCCGTCACCACACACGTTGTACCATTCGAAATTCCAGTCTCCGGTAGACACACTGGCGACACCTCGTGACGGAACTCAAGACTACCCTTCAGTTTGACGAGGGCAATGTCGTTGTCATTGTTTCGTCTTAGCATATACTCTGGGTGGATGAATATGCTCTCGACCATCCACGTCGATTCTGTTCCCTCCGACAATGACAGATTGTGCTCGCCGACAATGACTCGCAACTGTGACTTCTTATACTGGTCTCTGCAACACGACTGTCGTATAAATGACTAGCACTTCTGACTAGGATCGGGATCAAGTACACTTGATCAAGTACAATTCCAATTACATGTATATTAGATTAAGGACAAGTACTTCGAAACATACACTTATCTTGATAGATAATTCAAGGCACAAATGCACAAGTTCATGTACAAGTCGAAGTGCATTTCAGTCGTAATAATCAACAACAACAACAACAAGAGCAGGAATAACAACAACAACAATAACAATAATAATAACATACAGGCGCTATTTATTAACTATTTTGAAAATATATAATATTAATTGCAGATATAACCATGATAAATATTCAATGTTGTATTATTTTGTATTTCAGATACACCAGTTATGTGGTTGCCTGTCTTGACATGTAGACTACTAATAGGTATCACCCGACAGGGCTTGCAAACCATATGGTTTAATTTGAATTATTATGACTCATAATTAACCCAGTAGTAGTACAGTTACAGTTATATTGTAATGTGTTTTATAATTGCATGATACTCGTTTTATATATGCAATTTTCCTAATTGGTTGTTTCTTTACGTAAAATGAGTTCCATCAATCAAATCGGTCAACAAAATGTTTCTACGTAGCACTGCAATCTTATTTTCCAAGCCAGTGTTAGTGTATCAGTGTATGTAAGCACAACTATCCTCACACTCTGAGAATCAATAATTACAGGCTGCCACAGCGCTTCCTACAAAACATATCCACGGCAATCCCAGGTTCCACTAGGATTAAACAGAGGTAAGACAGAAACGTCATACGTACACGCAGTGCGCAGATGTGACAATCCACTGATGATCCAGAACACTTCCACTGCAGACGTGACCATAGCGCAACAAGATTAGGCTAATCTGCCACGGCCAAGAATGCTCCTTTGCTTCAGAGCCACGAGAACGTTCGGGGATCTCTGGCGGAATTGCGGGTTGTCCACATGCATCAGGAACTGCGTGGGAAGGAACGGGTATGTCACAGCAAACAATTAATGCATGCTGCACAAATACGCGCAGGCCTATGCACGCTTCTATATACACTGCGTTCTCTCGCAAACAACACCATTATTTCGCGAAGCTATGTATGGAAAGCATGTTTTTGAGATGATTACACGAGTTTATGCGTTTATATTGACCTAATTCAAAAGGAAGTGAATGCCTGACTTCACCTATATATCACTTGACCTGTTGCCTAGCAAAAGCTACACAAAGCCATCAATAAAGGACGCCGAACACGTGGTACGTTCGTGTATTTCGTCGTATATATAGTTGAAATTCAGGCTACAAAAATGTTTCTTTGAGACTAAAACACAAGCAAAGTGTACAAGGTGACCACGGTATTCGAGTATGTTTGATTTATGAGATGTCATGCAACAATAATAATGCAATTCATGTATATAACCGTTGACAACATTGCTGGCAATGGTAAAACTTGACGGAGGTCACGCGCATATTTTTTATTGTGACTTTGGCAAACTGCGACTTACTGAATACATCAATTAGAGCAGCAACAAAGAAAACCCTAGTTACAATATGTGTTTGAACCCCGGGAACAAAACGTAGATTACAGCGAGATGAGCGAAGTTGTCTAGGTTGTCTTGTAGCAGGCAGCAGTGAAGTTAAATGTTCCTGTTACTTATAGATTAAAGGGCCTGATGAGTAATAGTACAGCTCTTTAAAATAAGGTGACATAAGTTGTCACAGGAAGCCATAGCAACCAATTTAGAAGTGGCAGTGAAATAAATAAATGAGAACAACAAGTAATGACAATGGCCAAACAATGTTATAATTGAAGTGTTTTACTTTTTTAATAGCAATACTGTGAAAATAGTGAATAGTCTGGCAAGAGCAGTTGTACATCCACAGACAATAGGTTAGCAAGAGCAGTTGTACATCCATAGACAATAGGCTAGCAAGAGCAGTTGGAGTGTTTTTTGCAACGGTGATTTTGGCGTTGATTAAACTTATAATTAAAACATCAGTGACATGTATGGGAAATATACTATATAAAATTGAAATTATTTCAAGGAGAACTGCTGTAATGGAGTTCCTGGTGTAAAGTTGTGGCCTAGGTTAGGTTTATAAGAAACTAATTTTTTCATGATGCTTCTGTGTACTACTTCTATATCCATGGATCTTTAATATGTTTCCGGTCTTCCAATGGGAAACATCACTATCAAAAAAGAAGTGTAGAGTCTGTGTGTCGTCTAAAGGTATAAAAGTAGTAACTGATATTATGAGTTTTGATAACTAATATAAGTGAAGATGTGTTGGGAGGGCCAAGCAATGGTTCACATACGGAACCTTGACGAACGCTAAGGTACAGCACGTAATCCCTTTTAACGGTAAAGAATTATATGTAATCCCATGCCCATACCATGCGTTACAGTGCGTGCCGTATATGTGATCACAAAACCGCTCTTTGTCACTGAGCCGTCAGTCTTGAAGACGACCGACAGACCGTTGCCCGATGACGTCACATCGCCAGGTAGGTTGTCTCCACACAAAGTGTAAGTCACATCTCCAGCTCCACTGTCCGTGATGACGAGGCTGTCGTTGGCACAATCGCTGGCGTCTTGAACGTCAAACCGCTCGAAGTGAAGGTGCACTCGCTGTAACAATGTGTGGTTATGAGAAGACGGCAAGGATCTTCTTTTAGTATGTATTTGATGTCCTACATTTATGGTGTGTTTATTCTAGGGTGAATAGCTGTGTAATATTACGACACAGAAGAACAGTATTTATGCTTCTTAAATAACAACAAGATGGTGTTATTTACCAATGCCTAATCACACATGACTCACTGGAGAAATAAACGTTGGATACGTATTTATTACTTACTTAGATTTAGTGGTTCTCTCTCGTTCTCGCTCGTGCTCTCTCTCTCTCTCTCTCTCTCTCTCTCTCTCTCTCTCTCTCTCTCTCTCTCTCTCTCTTCTCTCTCTCTCTCTCTCTCTCTCTCTCTCTCTCTCTCTCTCTCTCTCTCTCTCTCTCTCTCTCTCTCTCCTCTCTCTCTCTCTCTCTCTCTCTCTCTCTCTCTCTCTCTCTCTCTCTCTCTCTCTCTCTCTCTCTCTCTCTCTCTCTCTCTCTCTCTCTCTCTCTCTCTCTCTCTCTCTCTCTCTCTCTCTCTCCTCCTCTCTCTCTCTCTCTCTCTCTCTCTCTCTCTCCTCTCTCTCTCTCTCTCTCTCTCTCTCTCTCTCTCTCTCTCTCTCTCTCTCTCTCTCTCTCTCTCTCTCTCTCTCTCTCTCTCTCTCTCTCTATATATATATATATATATATATATGTGTGTGTGTGTGTGTGTGTGTGTGTGTGTGTGTGTGTGTGTATATCATGACAATGCGTGATTGTATGTTATTTAACGTCTTCCC
>OZ023215.1:1277895-1287895 GCA_963995525.1 Escarpia spicata
GGAGAGAGGGAGACAGGGAGACAGGGAGACAGGGAGAAAGAGGGAGACAGAGAGAGAGGAGAGGGGGGAGGGAGAGAGAGATAGATAGAGATATATAAATAGATAGACAGACAGACAGACAGACAGACAGACAGACAGACATACTGACAGACAGACAGACAGACAGATAGATATATAGATAGATAGAGAAAGGGGTAAGAGAGAAAGAAGAGAGAGGGGGGTGAGTTAATGAGAGAGAGAAAAAGAGAGGGAGAGAGAAAGGGAGAGAGAGGGGAGAGAGGGGGGAGGCATATATATCTATCTCCCTCTCTCTCCCTATATATCTCCCTCTCTCTCCCTCTCTTTCTCTCTCTCGTTAACTCACTCCCTATCTCTTCTTTCTCTCTTACCCCTTTCTCTCTCTCTCTCACTCTCTATCTATCTCTCTGTCTGCCAGTCTGTCTGTCTGTCTGTCTATCTATTTATCTATCTCTATATATCTCTCTCTCCCTCCCCCCCCCCCCCCCTCTCTCTCTCTGTCTCCCTCTTTCTCCCTCACTCCCTCTCTCTCCCTCTCTCCCTCTCTCCCTCTCTCCCTTTCTCCCTCTCTCCCTCTCTCTTTTCTTTCTCTCTTACCTCTTTCGCTTTCCCGTCTCTTCTCTCTCTCTCTCTCTCTGTCTATCTATCTCTCTCTCTCTCTCTCTCTCTCTCTCTCTCTCTCTCTCTCTCTCTCTCTCTCTCTCTCTCTCTCTCTCTCTCAATCGCTCTCTCAGTTTAGTTAAGTCTATTTCCTATTTATTTACCGGAAAAAACATGTATTATGCGCACCTTACAGACGTCTTTCATGTTATCTTCATAGCCGGCACATATCATGGCATCGGTGATTTTGCCGTACCACCATCCAGAGCTGTTGCACGTGGAAGTAGCAATAATCGGCAGCAGAACTTGGCGTAGCACAGTTCTATCACCCGTTGCTGAAAAAACAACAACATTTTCCCAACAAAAGGATTTTAAAATAATAAAAGCCTCATAATAACTTACACGTCAACGCATCGTATACTTCAATATTTTGGCGAACAAAATACGAGTTAAAAACTGTAATACAGAATACATATCCATTGATATCCGAAATTCCAATGACAATATTTAAACATTATATAAAACCGCTGAGGGAAAATAGCTTAGAACAGTGTACATATAACAGTGAATCAATTAAGAAGCTGGATTTCTCAACATAGCATTACATTTAGGAAAATCTAAATAGCAAGGTGAAACAAACGCACGTTCCTGTTGAACAAGTTATCGGCCCAATGGTCATTAATTGCATTGTATGTACTGCGGACACATGTTGGACCTTGGCTTTGGCCGAATATTGTCTTACCCACCTCGAGTGCGACCCCATCCACTCGAGACGCACTGGGTACCGGGCGATACCTCTTTCTTGGGTATACACACTGGCGCAACCTCGCGGCGGTATTCGAGACTGCCCTTAAGTCTGATAAGGGCGATGTCATTGTTAAGCCCGTTATAGTCTGGATGTTTAAAGATGCGGTCGATGGCCCAGATGGATTCTGTTCCTTCTGGCTTTGAGAGATTGTGTTCACCAACAACAATTCGCATTTCGGATGCACCAATGCTGACGTCCTTACTACAATGATACAACCATTAACGTTAACAGAATATATGACACTTCGCATGAATGTCCACTTCTCCATTGCTGGGACAAGTTTTCCCATGAAGTAGTAAATAAAAGTAAAAGTAGATCTCAGAATCTACTTATGTAAAACGTAAATGTATATAAAGGTAATTGAAATAACATTTTTACAAACGTACGCATAGGTTTTTCTTAGGTAAACACCACTACTTATCTAATCGACGGATAAACAAATAATCTCAATATTATACAACATGATAAGAATGACCACATGTATATATATATAAAAATAATATTACATATTATATATATACAGAGAGGAATTCTCTACAAACAGGAAAACAGGCTGTTTGATTCATGACAAATGCATCAGGATGTTTTTCACACCTTTAGGGGAAGTACGGTCAATAGCGTGCAAGCAGGCAACGGTATTGAGCAACGGTATTAAGATAAAATTGTGACTACGTCTATATTAAATGTACCATTGATTATACTCTATTCATTCATTCATTCAAACGTTACACGACAATTCATGTCAGTCAATGAACGGGAAGCCTGTGAGCCATATCCCCTAAGTGAGAGAGTGAGTGAGTGAGTGAGTGAGTGAGTGAGTGAGTGAGTGAGTGAGTGAGTGAGTGAGTGAGTGAGTGAGTGAGTGAGTGAGTGAGTGAGTGAGTGTGTGTAAGATTTAAGGCAAATCGTTTGAATGAGGTTTATCAACAGATTAAATATTGCGACGCTCTTTTATATTTCATATTAATAGGCCAAAGAAAGAAGCAGGCACAAGTCCGCGGTCGACTTCTAAAGGCGACACCAAGCAACCAACCAATCAATCAACCAACCAACCACCCAACTAACCAGGCCTAATGTGTTGTCCTTCCAGTGTCCAGAACAATAGTACCGATGCATGTGTCTAATACATGTGTATCAATATAAAACTCACACGCAGTGGGCTGCAGTGACGATCCAACGTTTGTTGATAATGCTTCCGCCACAGTTGTGCCCATACCCCTCTACTGTGATGCTAATCTGCCACGGCCACGAATGCGCCACAGCCTCCGAACCACCAACAATACGATGGATCTGGTGTGGAATTTTAGGCATTCCGCATTCGTCAGAAACTACAAAATCAAAATATTTTATGATAATGTCGTTCATAGCAGTAACAATTTTGCCAGCATACTGCATTCACTTCAAAAGTGCAATGTCTTGAAAACTATTCAAAATTCCAGCGCGCGTCCAGCGACTTGTTTTGTAGATGGCATAATTGTCTGAATGAATCACATAGCGTTTTTGTTGCACCTACCAAAATCCCAACACCGCCAAAAGCTCCTGTTCAATTTTTTTACTTATTTTTAAAATATCAACCTCAAACATACGAAACTGAAGGTGACGTATTCGGACATTTGAACATACACATATCCACAATCTGACTTATAACAATATAATTGATGGCGCGTAATGTGTGGATATGGTCTATATATATGAGTAGATGCTTTCAGGAATACATACCAGGAATTACTTTCCTAGATGTGTACGTGACGACAAATCCGCTCTTCAAAGACCAATAGTAGTCGTAGTAATAGCTTGTGTTGAAGACAATTGATAGTTTGTTGCTTGGAGATGTGATGTCGCCGGGGATATCTTGTCCACACAGCTTGTAAAATTGGTGTCTTGTGACGCCATCAATTATAACAAGGCTGTCCCGAGAACAGTTGTTGGACGTTTCCAAGTCGAATCGCTCAAAGTGCAGGTGTACTCGCTGCAATGAATACTTTTTTTAAAGGCAAACATTGGAGCATTGGAAAAGTTTTTCATCCGAGGCACCTAGGTTCATTCGCCTCTTTCAATGTACATTCGCTTCCTTGAACCATTGACCTAAGATCTTCCGATTGGTGTGCGTAAGGAAAAACGAAAGTAGTTATTTAGAGATATTTACTTTTTCAGATGACAAATTGTGTAGTGAGATATTCCCAGAGGGCCCTGCTGTTACGAACTCAAGATCAGTACGCTGTAATAATAATACTAGTTCCCCGTGGTTGCTCCATGGGGAGGTGTGTCAGCTAGAGAGGTAGATGTGTGTAATAAAGATAATAGTTCCCCGTGGTTGCTCCAATGGCAGGTGTCAGCTAGAAAGGCAGATGTGTGTAATAATGATAATAGTTCCCCGTGGTTGCTCCATGGGAAAGTGTCAGCTTGAGAGTTAGATATGTGTATCTTAAAACGTTCAACCATTACCCGACTTCGGTACTATGCAAAATACATTTGGAGTTACATTAATGCAATGTAGGAAAGAAGGCTACGTCAGCGAGCATTGCTGCACAAGGAAAACTGGCATATAAAACTGCCTTTTGGCTACCAAGTTCAAGCCCCATCAGACATTTATCGATTCTCTGTAGGAACATGTTGGAATAGGACCAGATGAGCTGCAAACAGTACTGGGGACAGAAGAATCCAGAGTCAGATTTGGAACAAACAAACGTCGAACCCAGACATCACCATAAGCAAGAGGAGACATTATGTTAGATGTAATACTTGACAACCAACGAAAATACTAATCTTACGTTTCCATCTTCTACCGTGATGAGCCACTGGCAGTGCATGTTAGCTCTGTACTGGGATCTGCTGATCCAGAACTCTCCTGATTTCCCGTTAAGTTCTGCAGCCGTGCCGTTGCATGGTGCAGGATCTGAAAGAACATACATCATCTACGTACCATCATTGTCCCACGTATGTGTTTGCTCCTACACAAACAATTGACGAAGACTATTGCAATTGTTCGTCACTCTTTATTGGAAGTTAAACGTTTATTCTTCCTACACTACTGTGTGCAAGCTGCGTGGACCGATTCACATTGCGGAATTATTTATAAACTATCAACATAATGGCATATGTGGAATGTTGGGAAAGACAAATTCCATTACTGCTAAGGACAGACATATTTCATCTATTCACCCATCTATATATTAATACGCTGACACGGAGCCACAGTGTGTGTATCTCCACCCACGTGCTCATATGTACTAGCCTCTTTCTACGTTAATTTGCTTCCTTTGACCATTGGCCTTTGATCTAACAACTGGCAATACACTTCAAAAACGCTATGTTGTGGGTAGTTATTTATTATAGTTACTGCTGTGGTATTGATAACTGCTACCTTTAGTTTATAGCTCCATGGGAGGGTGTATAATAGATTCTTATAATGAGTCAATATTCATTAATGCGTGCTGACATTAGATACGTACCGGAGTCTACAGCTGTGTATTTGATCTTGAAGCCATTCCCCTGCCTTGAGGAGTCAGATTTGAAATACACATACAAGTTGTTGTTTGCAGATACGATATCACCCGGCAACATGTGTCCGCAAAATGTGCCCAATAGTGGTGCCCAACTACCTGAACCATCATGCACGCTGACTCTGTCGTCGCTACATTCGATGCGGGGCTTAATGTCCAAGCTCAGAAAGTCCAGCTTAACGATCTGCACAATGAACACAAAAAAATTTACAATCTATTGCGATTTTTTGTTTAATTTGAATTTCTTCAATTAAATAAAACGTATTTGGTTCATTCTTCATGTTTTGAGGTATTGCAAAACGTAATATCGCACTGTGACAGATTGTGACAACTAGTCAAAATAATTGTTTACATTTAAATAGAGGCAGTCCGTTCCTTCATCCGGAATTAGCTGGCGTAGAAATTTGTAACACGAAATCTGCTCTGTCGAATGGTGGAAAATGAGACATCGTTGAACTTCAAATGGTTTTGAGGTTAACTCATCCCGGCTCCCCAATATTGCCACTGAATCTTGTTTTATAACATGATGTTTAGTTAACCATTTGAACATGTTTCGGGTTGGAAACTTCCAACGTGCAAACAGTCTCACGGGCTTACTAAAGTACCTAAACACAATTTGGCGAATATATTTATATGTAGTCTTAAGAACATTACATTGATTAATGAAAACTAGGAGCATACTGCCTCCTTTTTAAACCAATCAGGTTGCTATTCCATCTCGTGGCAGATTGGCGGAACAGTGCACATATGCAAACACTTCTACCAATTATAATTTGGTGGTATGTATTGTATTGGATGCCTAACTGTACGTCACATACCTTGGTTGGTTCTACCCGAATCCTCCATCGACACCTCATATTGCTAACATATTGGGCGGCATCGATACCAAATATTCCTTCCGATCCATCCAGAAGAGCCGCGGTACCGCTACATCCTTGAGTGCATGATATCATAGTTCATGAATGACATATTCTATATCCTTGAGTGCATGATATCACAGTTCATGAATGACATATTCTACATCCTTGAGTGCATGATATCACAGTTCATGAATGACATATTCTATATCCTTGAGTGCATGATATCACAGTTCATGAATGACATATTCTACATCCTTGAGTGCATGATATCACAGTTCATGAATGACATATTCTATATCCTTGAGTGCATGATATCACAGTTCATGAATGACATATTCTACATCATTGAGTGCATGATATCACAGTTCATGAATGACATATTCTACATCCTTGAGTGCATGATATCACAGTTCATGAATGACATATTCTACATCCTTGAGTGCATGACATCACAGTTCATGAACGACATATTCTACATCCTTGAGTGCATGATATCATAGTTCATGAATGACATATTCTACATCCTTGAGTGCATGATATCATAGTTCATGAATGACATATTCTACATTCTTGAGTGCATGATATCACAGTTCATAAATGACGTATTCTATATCCTTGAGTTCATGATATCACAGTTCATGAATGACATATTCTACATCCTTGAGTGCATGATATCACAGTTCATGAATGACATATTCTACATCCTTGAGTGCATGATATCACAGTTCATGAATGACATATTCTCTACCATGAATGTTACTAGAGCAATTTTAGTGTCGCTTAAGCCCTTTTCACCATATGCTTTACATCTACAAACTCACTGTAACTGATGGTAGATTCTCATTTTAATTGTACATAATATATATATATATATACACGTACATTTTGACCCTACAAATATGGGTGTATAATAACAGCACGCTGTTGAAATATCATGGTATGAATTGTCTGTATAAACCTACGCTTCCCATGTCAATAACAAACTCTTCTGCATTTTGTTATCTTCTTCTTCTACATTCATTTAGGAAAATTCACATATGTTTGAGTGTTAAATAATGAAATAACTGAATCGTTCACCGTTACCTTTAAGCGCAGTTTTATACTGGATCCTGAAGCCGTACGTATTGATGGTGTCATCAGAGGTGAATGATACAAACACAACGTTCCCGCTGGCTGTGATATCCCCGGGTTGAGCACCGCCACAGAGCTTGCGCATCAATGGCGCAGTGTCGTCACTTCCGTCATAGATTTTCACACTGTCGTATTCACAATTAGTGGATTGCTCGAGTCGGAACCTGAGGAAGTGCAGCTGCACTTGCTGAATAACAAAACCGACTGACTCTGTTACGGACACTTAGTTATTATATCAGTTTATTATACATAATGTACGAAGCATAGCTTTGGGAAACATGTGTAGTGGCCACTTAAAGCATGGTGTATATTTTGTACGAGGGTGCTATTATTTCATTGGATCGGCTAGAAGAAACGATCATGCATGTGTCCGCATACTGGCATCATCATTCTCTCCATGTTCCAAATTTATAGGGAAATTAATAACTACTTTCAAATTGTGGTTCCGTTATATTGAGAAACTATGCTTATGCATATGTTACGAAACAATATTTAGATGGCGTATTTTAATTAGTTTTACGGTAGATGGAGAGAACAGACGATAGAAGTTCAGGCTGAAGCAAATTACATGAGAATATGTTATGCAACAAGCCAAGGGCGGTGGCTAAAAATAGACTGGGCGTGGCCAGGAGTTGACTGGCGGATACATACAGACAGTAGCAGTGACAAGTTAGAACTCGGCGTTGTCAGTGGGAATTTTGAGTGGTGGCTGGCAGAGCTAAGTGAAATCGCCGTAGCAAAAGTGTATTAGTTGAATAATAATGTGTCGTTGCCACATTCCGAAGTGGATTGACCCACACAAGTGTTGTGTTGTCGCTTGATCGATTTGTGCGAGCGGTTTTCATTAGACATATAATATTTTGAATGTATCAACGTATTATGAAACACCAGGAAAATAGAAAAGACGACTCGTCTTTTCGGGAGACATACATTCAATAACCACTGTTCACCTGTCCGTCGTCGACTTGGATCTTCCACTGACACTCCTCGTTGGCGCTATACTTGTCCCCTTCCGTGCCAAACTCTCCGGACGGCCCCGTCAACACGGCAGACTGTTTGCTGCACGAACCTATGTGATTAAAGAGTGAGTTATTTAATTTCAAGCACAGCGATTTACTTATTGACGACTATTGAGCAAAATGATAAGATACTAAGATCCCTCTCATACTAAACATTGTCGTAGTAATGAAATGCAAGTTTTAAAGGATTTATGCAGTTTATAATTATAGGTTACCTTAATTAATATTGCCTTCAATAGCTATGTATTTCAAAAAAGAAAGTATGACAACTAAATCCGTGTTCTATGATTGTATTCCATGACAACATTTTTATGTTTTGACACGTTTTCAGTCTCGGAGAAGCAGCAGCACATGACATCAATATTCTGAATAGATAACCTTTACATGGATGAAATTGCACGTAAACTATGCAATATGTAATATATAATTGTTAGCGAATCTACGTGCACAGTACAATGATTAAACACAAAACAGGAACGCGTCATTAAGACACGTATGGCAGAGATTGAAACTGTACCTTTGGTCGGCATTGTTCCATTCATTGTCTTCCCCATCCACGACACGAATCTCTTCACTCCAGTGTAGACAACAAACGATGGTGCACTGGTGTCACGCGGTTGGGACGGTGTGGTCGAACTTGTCGTATACATTTGTGTCACAGATCTATAGTCATGATAGACGACGCTCCTACTCGAGATGCCGTGCAGCCTCCACGCCCCATCTTGCAGGCATTGCAGTGACCAGCTCGTGTTCCCCTGCAGCAATAGAATTATCCCAACATTACAAAAGTAAAGTAAAGGTAATTTCTTATATAGCGCTGTGTCCAGTCCTCAGAACTGCTCTAAGCGCTTTACACTTTACTCCCTGGCAGACTTGTCCAACCGAACACCAATTCGACTTATGGGAAACATCCAGCCACTCTGCAATTAATGCGCGAAGACTATTCATATACAAATAATCAACACTGTCTGTAGTCAGGTACTCATTCATACAGCTGAGTAACGTAGAGTGAAAAAACTTGGTCTCGGTTCGACACCGCAGCACAACATTCGAACCCGGGTTCTCTCAGTCGATAGTCGGAAATTCCAATCACTGCACCACCGCGCTCCACAACATTATATCATAACAATGTATTGTCCTTCTTCTCCTTATCCACGACTCCCATTTCACAATAGACTTGCTTTGATATTCAATCAATACTATGAAACTCTAGTTAAGTTCAAAACATTATTTAAGCAGCTTATTTCCAATGATGAATTGTGCTTGAGGTAACTTGTCATCAACATGTATATTATGAACTGATCTATGTAATTATTATACAATACGCATTAACTTTAATGTATTATAACTATATATTCATTATTTTAATATTTGGTAAATTATGTCATGCATTTAGTTATATAATAGTTATAGTCTTTTATATAATATATATTATATATATACTATTATACATATATGTATCTATATAATTATATATGTATCTATATAATTATGTATATGTACGTACCTATGGACGTCATGACGTTACATAAATCTTAGTAATAAACAAAAATAATAATACTTAACGAAGTATAACATAACATGGTGTATTGAGTTGATGATGATACGCTTAAACCAAATAAACAGTTCATCTCGTCACATATGTGACTACGTCAAACCGTATTTATTGTTGCTACTTACCGAACACGAAGTATTGTCACCCCGTTCACATGGGACTGACATCGTCGCGTTGTTGAAGTGTCGGCCGAATGAAGCATCATTGATCGGCAATCGAATCTGCTGCAGCACCACGCCGTGCTCTACTCCTGTAATTATCAGAACACGTGTTGTTATCATGCAAATTTATTTTATACGTAGCAGTAGACACGGTGGATGGGAAACTAGAAAGACCAAAGAAGCCACCTTTATTATAGTGGATGAAGCTTGAATTAAATTAATAGATCATGAAAATAAAAGCTCGGTCAAAGTGGAACAAACGCAAGAAGAGATGTAGCCTGCTAAAGCGGATTCACTGAGATCACCTTTAAAATATTGTACAAACGTATCTACGTGTTAATACGA
>OZ023215.1:1295395-1362895 GCA_963995525.1 Escarpia spicata
ACTTTAAGAATAGCCAGGGAGAACTGCATATCATCATGTCTGTTTGGTTACAATAAGAATAGCCAGGGAGAGTTGCATATCATCATGTGTGTCTGGTTACAATAAGAATAGCCAGAGAGAGCTGCACATCATCATGTTTGTCTGGTTACAATAAGAATAGACAGAGAGAGCTGCACATCATCATGTCTTTCTGGTTACAATAAGAATAGCCAGAGAGAGCTGCACATCGTCATGTCTGTCTGGTTACATTAAGAATAGCCAGAGAGAGCTGCACATCATCATGTTTGTCTGGTTAAAATAAGAATAGCCAGAGTGAGCTGCATATCATCATGTTTGTCTGGTTACAATACAAATAGCGAGAGAGAGAGCTGCACATCATCATGTTTTTCTAGTTACAATACGAATAGCCAGAGATAGCTGCACATCATCATGTTTGTCTGGTTACATTAAGACTAGCCAGGGAGAGCTGCATATCATCATGTCTCTCTGGTTACAATAAGAATATCCAGGGAGAGCTGCATATCATCATGTCTGTCTGGATACAATAAGAATAGTCAGAGAGAGCTGCACATCATCATGTTTGTCTGGTTACAATAAGAATAGACAGAGAGAGAGAGCTGCATATCATCATGTTTGCCTGGTTACAATACGAATAGCCAGAGAGAGCTGCACATCATCATGTTTGTCTGGTTAAAATAAGAATAGCCAGAGAGAGCTGCATATCATCATGTTTGTCTAGCTACAGTAAAAATAGCCAGATAGTGCTGTACATCATCATGTTTGTCTGGTTACAATAAGAATAGCCAGAGAGAGCTGCATAGCATCATGTTTGTCTTGTTACATTAAGAATAGACAGAGAGAGCTGCACATCACCATGTTTTTCTGGTTCCATTAAGAATAGCCAGAGAGAGCTGCTCATCATGATGTTTGTCTGGTTGCAATAAGAATAGCCAGATAGAGCTGCACACCATCATGTTTGTCTGGTTACAATACGAATAGGCAGAGAGAGCTGCACATCATCATGTTTGTCTAGTTACATTAAGAATAGCCAGAGAGAGCTGCACATCATCATGTTTATCTGGTTACAATAAGAATAGGCAGAGAGAGCTGCACATCATCATGTTTGTCTAGTTACATTAAGAATAGCCAGAGAGGGCTGCACACCATCTTGTTTGTCTAGTTACATTAAGAATAGCCAGAGAGAGCTGCACATCATTATGTTTGTCTGGTTACAATAACAATAGCCAGAGAGAGAGCTGTACATCATCATGTTTGTCTGGTTACAATAAGAATAGCCAGAGAGAGCTGCACATCATCATGTTTGTCTTGTTACAATAAGAATAGCCAGAGAGAGCTGCACATAATCATTACTGTCTGGTTACATTAAGAAAAGACAGAGAGAGCTGCACATTATCATGTTTGTCTGGTTAAAATAAGAATAGCCAGAGAGAGCTGCATATCATCATGATTGCCTGGTTACAATATAAATAGCCAGAGAGATAGCTGCACATCATCAGGTTTTTTCTAGTTACAATAAGAATAGCCAGAGAGAGCTGCACATCATCATGTTTGTCTGGTTACTTTAAGAATAGCCAGGGAGACCTGTATATCATCATGTATGTTTGGTTACAATAAGAATAGCCAGGGAGAGTTGCATATCATCATATATTCAGAAGTACAGACAGTTAGTGAAGAAGTTAAAGAAGACAAGAGTAGAACAGATTATCCTCTCAGGAATTTTGCCAGTAATGGGAGGAAGGGGGCATACATATAGAAACTGCAAGAGGATGGCGATCAACGCACTAGTTGAGCAGATGTGTAAAGAAGAGGGGGTGGGATTCGTAGATTTATGGGGATACTTTGTTGGGAGGGAAGATATGTACATGAGAGATGGCCTACATCTAAGTGGAAAGGGGGCAGCAGTTTTCTCAGAGAACTTGCTGCAATCTGTTGACAGTGGGACAGGCTGCATCTATTTAAACTAGATTCGCAGGGGGGATTCACAGAGAAGCCTGAAACTGGAGGCATAGATAAAGACAGCAGAAATAAATCGGCAAAGAACAGCCTGGAAAACTGTTCTGAATCAGGATATAAATGCATTTGTTTAAATGCAAGGAGCATAGTAAACAAAAGAAGTGAACTAAACATTATGGTAGAAGATATTGACCCTCACATAATAGGTATAACCGAATCGTGGGCCACCACTGATATATCAGATGCCGAATTGGGACTAACAGGATATGTAATGTTTAGGAAAGATAGAATAGGAAGAAAGGGAGGTGGAGTTATTTTATATATTAAAGAATCTATTCAGGCTTATGAAATAAAATTAGAAAGAGAAGCAGATTGCGAAGAAGCTGTTTGGTGTAACATAGTTACAGGAAACTCAACGTTAACAGTTGGGTTAGTTTATCGAAGTCCAAACATAAGCATAGAAGAGAATGAAAAAATACAAAACGCTATAAGGGAAGTAAGCAAACGGAACTGTATTATTATGGGGGACTTTAACCATGGGCATATACAATGGAAATCTTTACAGAGTATGGGGAGTGAGGACCACAAGTTTTTAGTTTTAGTACAAGATAGTTTCCTTTCTCAACATGTGCTAGAACCAACCAGGGGAGAGAATGTGTTAGACTTAGTTTTGTCCTCACAGAAAGAATTAGTTGACAATGTCAAGATATGTGAGCCACTGGGGAGTAGTGATCACAACCAGATACATTTTACCATCAAAGTAAAATCAGAAAGGAATAGTAAAAAGCAGTATAGGAGAAATTTCCACAAAGGAAGGTATAAGGACATGAGGAAATATTTAGCAAAGATAGACTGGAATAACACACTGAAGAATAAGACAGCAACCGAATGCTGGAATATCTTAAATAGTGAAATTAAGTGCATAGTCGATAAATTTGTACCTTTCAAAAAACAAGGGAAACGGTCTAAAAAGAAACACTTATCGAAAGACGCCATTAGAAAAATTAAGTATAAACAAATGATGTGGAAGTCATATAGATGTACTGGAAATGATGAAGACTACAACATTTATAAAGAAGCACTTAATCAAGCTACAGCTGAAATTAGAAATTCAAAGAGAAGCTATGAAACAAAATTAGCTAGTAATATAAAACATGACAGTAAGAGTTTTTATGCGTATATTCGAAGCAAACAGAAAGTTCAGGATAAGGTCGGTCCTCTAGAAGATAGTGTTGGAAATACAATATCAGAGGGATTCTTAATGGCAGAAGGCCTGAATGAGTATTTTAGTTCAGTGTTTACCAGGGAAGATATTAGTTCACTGCCAGTACCAGAGGCTAAGTTCAAGGGGGCAGATTCAGACTATTTAGGACAGTTAGTTGTAACCTCGGAAATGGTAGCTAAGAAAATAAGGGCTATGAAGGATAATAAATCACCTGGAGTGGACGGGATTCCGCCCAAACTACTATTGGAAATTGTAGAACAAATTAGCGCACCGCTTGCAACAGTTTTCAATTTGTCATTAGAAGAGGGAGTGGTTCCTTTAGAATGGAAAGAGGCAAACATTATACCGTTATTTAAAAAAGGTTCGAGAAACAAGTCAGAGAACTATAGACCAGTGAGTTTAACATCAGTGATTTGCAAATTATTAGAAAGACTAATTAAAGATCACATGGTGGATTTTCTTGTTAAACATAACTTGATAAACCCATCTCAACATGGGTTTTTAAAAGCGAGGTCATGCTTAACAAATATGTTATGTTTTTTGGAAGACATCACTAGGTGGGTAGATGAGGGATCACCAGTAGATATCATCTATTTAGATTTTCAAAAAGCTTTCGACAAAGTACCACATCAAAGATTACTCCTTAAGCTAAAGGCCCATGGCATAGGAAATGGTATAATAAACTGGATAGAAAAATGGCTGAATGACAGAAGACAACGTGTAGTAGTTGATGGGGAGGCTTCAAACTGGAAATCGGTATTGAGTGGGGTACCACAGGGATCAGTACTAGGACCTATATTATTCTTAATATATATCAACGATTTGGACGATGATATAACAAGCAAGGTGTTAAAATTTGCGGATGATACAAAAGTGTTTAGAAGGATTAAAAGTGATGGAGATAAACAGCATTTACAAGATGATCTTGATAGGTTGATCAAATGGTCTGAAAAGTGGCAAATGCTGTTCAATTTTGGGAAATGTAAATGCCTCCACACAGGTCATGGGAATGAAGAGGTAAAATATAAAATGGGGGGTACTGTTCTAAGTACTACTGTAAAAGAAAAGGACTTAGGGTTAACCATTAGTGCTGATATGAAGGTTTCAGAACAGTGTGGAATTGCAGCGTCAAAGGGAAATCAAATCCTTGGATTAATTAGGCGAAATATAGCGTATAAGAAAAAAGAATTAATAGTACCGCTGTACAAAACAATAGTGAGGCCTCATTTAGAATATTGTATACAAGCATGGAGGCCATATCGCAAGAAGGACATAGATATGCTAGAAAGAGTACAGAGGAGAGCTACTAAAATGATACCAAATCTGAGGGATGTTAGTTACGAAATACGCCTAAAAGAATGTGGTTTAACAACACTAGAGACCAGGAGATTGAGAGGAGATCACATAGAAGTGTTTAAAATATTGAATGGTTATGAAAATATTGATAGAAACATTTTTTTCTCAGTTAAGAAAGATAGAAGGACCAGAGGACATGAAGCTACATTAGTAAAGGAGCAGTGTAGATTAGATATAAGAAAGTTCTCATTCTCACAAAGGACTGTAAATGAATGGAACAGATTATCTCCTGATTGTGTTGGTGCTAGTAGCGTGAATATGTTTAAAAATAAAATCGACACACACCTTAAAAAGGCGGGATACATGTAGATAAAAAGTATTGGACTCTCGATAAGCCAAAAGGCTTCCTTGTCCAACTGCCATCCAGAGTAATTTTCTGGATGGCAATCTTGTTAAATCTTGTTAAATCATGTGTGTCTGGTTACAATAAAATAGCAAGAGAGAGCTGCACATCATCATGTTTGTCTGGTTACAATAAGAATAGATAGAGAGAGCTGCACATCATCATGTCTTTCTGGTTACAATAAGAATAGCCAGAGATAGCTGCACATCATCATGTTTGTCTGGTTACAATAAGAATAGCCAGAGAGAGAGAGCAGCATATCATCATGTTTGCCTAGTTACAATACGAATGGCCAGAGAGAGCTGCATATCATCATGTTTGTCTAGTTACATTATGAATAGCCAGAGAGAGCTGCACATCATCGTGTTTGTCTAGTTACATTAATAATAGCCAGAGAGAGCTGCACATCATCAAGTTTGTCTAGTTACAATAAGAATAGCCAGAAAGAGCTGCATACCATCATTTTTGTCTGGTTACAATAAGAATAGCCAGGTAGAGCTGAACATCATCATGATCGTATGGTTACTGTAAGAATAGCCAGAGAGAACTGCATATCATCATTTTTGTCTGGTTACAATAAGAATAGCCAGGTAGAGCTGCACATCATCATGGTTGTCTGGTTATTGTAAGAATAGCCAGAGAGAGCTGCATATCATCATGTTTGTATGGTTATAATACGAATAGCCAGACAGAGCTGCTCATCTTCATGTTTGTCTGGTTACATAAAGAATAGCCAGAGAGAGCTGCACATAATCATGTTTGTATGATTACAATACGAATAGCCAGCGAGAGAGCTGCACATCATCATGTTTGTATGATTACAATACGAATAGCCAGAGAGAGCTGCACATCATCATGTTTGTCTGGTTACAATAAGAATAGCCAGAATGAGCTGCACATCATCATGTTTGTTTGGTTACAATAAGAATAGCCAGAGAGAGCTGAACATCATCATATTTGTCTGTTTACAATAAGAATAGCCAGAGAGAGCTGCACATCATCATGTTTGTCTGGTTACAATAAGAATAGCCAGAGAGAGCTGCCCATCATCATGTTTGTCTGGTTACAATAAGAATAGCCAGAGAGAGAGCTGCACGTCATTATGTTTGTCTGGTTACAATAAGAATAGCCAGAGAGAGCTGCATATCATCATGTTTGTCTGGTTACAATAAGAATAGCCAGAGAGAGAGCTGCACATCATCATGTTTGTCTGGTTACAATAAGAATAGCCAGAGAGAGCTGCACATCATCATGTTTGTTTGGTTACAATAAGAATAGCCAGAGAGAGCTGCACATCATCATGTTTGTCTGGTTACAATAAGAATAGCCAGAGAGAGCTGCACATCATCATCTTTGTTTGGTTACAATAAGAATAGCCAGAGAGAGCTGCACATCATCATGTTTGTCTGGTTACAATAAGAATAGCCAGAGAGGGAGCTGCGCATCATAATGTTTGTCTGGTTACAATAAGAATAGCCAGAGAGAGCTGCACATCATCATATTTGTCTGATTACGATAAGAATAGCCAGAGAGAGAGCTGCACATCATCATGTTTGTCTGGTTACAATAAAAATAGCCAGAGAGAGCTGCACATCATCATGTTTGTCTGGTTACAATAAGAATAGCCAGAGAGAGCTGCACATCATCATGTTTGTCTGGTTACAATAAGAATAGCCAGAGAGAGCTGCACATCATCATGTTTGTTTGGTTACAATAAGAATAGCCAGAGAGAGCTGCACATCATCATGTTTGTATGGTTATAATACGAATAGCCAGACAGAGCTGCTCATCTTCATGTTTGTCTGGTTACATAAAGAATAGCCAGAGAGAGCTGCACATAATCATGTTTGTATGATTACAATACGAATAGCCAGCGAGAGAGCTGCACATCATCATGTTTGTATGATTACAATACGAATAGCCAGAGAGAGCTGCACATCATCATGTTTGTATGGTTATAATACGAATAGCCAGACAGAGCTGCTCATCTTCATGTTTGTCTGGTTACATAAAGAATAGCCAGAGAGAGCTGCACATAATCATGTTTGTATGATTACAATACGAATAGCCAGCGAGAGAGCTGCACATCATCATGTTTGTATGATTACAATACGAATAGCCAGAGAGAGCTGCACATCATCATGTTTGTCTGGTTACAATAAGAATAGCCAGAGAGAGCTGCACGTCATCATATTTGTTTTGTTACAATAAGAAAAGCCAGAGAGAGTTGCACATCATCATGTTTGTCTGGTTACAATAAGAATAGCCATAGAGAGCTGCACATCATCATGTTTGTCTGGTTACAATAAGAATAGCCAGAGAGAGCTGCACATCAGCATGTTTGTCTGGTCACAATAAGAATAGACAGAGAGAGCTGCACATCATCATATCTTTCTGGTTACAATAAGAATAGCCAGAGAGAGCTGCACGTCATCATGTTTGTCTGGTTACAATAAGAATAGCCAGAGAGAGAGAGCTGCATATCATCATGTTTGTCTAGTTACAATAAGAATATCCAGAAAGAGCTGCACATCATCATGTTTGTCTAGTTACAATAAGAATAGCCAGAGAGAGCTGCATATCATCATGTTTGTCTAGTTACAATAAGAATAGCCAGAAAGAGCTGCACATCATCATGTTTGTCTAGTTACAATAAGAATAGCCAGAGAGAGCTGCACATAATCATGTTTGTCTGGTTACAATAAGAATAGCCAGATAGAGGTGTACTTCATCATGTTTGTCTGGTTACATTAAGAATAGCCAGAGAGAGCTGCATATCATCATGTTTTTCTAGTTACAATAAGAATAGCCCGAGAGTGCTGTACATCATCATGTTTGTCTGGTTACATTAAGAATAGCCAGAGAGAGCTGCATGTCATCATGTTTGTCTGGTTACAATAAAAATAGCCAGAGAGAGCTGCATATCATCATGTTTGTCTGGTTACATTAAGAATAGACAGAGAGAGCTGCACTTTACCATATTTGTCTGGTTACATTACGAATAGCCAAAGAGAGCTGCATATCATCATGTTTGTCTGGTTACATTAAGAATAGGCAGAGAGAGCTGCACATCATCAAGTTTGTCTAGTTACAATAAGAATAGCCAGAGAGAGCTGCATATCATCATGTTTGTCTAGTTACATTATGAATAGCCAGAGAGAGCTGCACATCATCGTGTTTGTCTAGTTACATTAATAATAGCCAGAGAGAGCTGCACATCATCAAGTTTGTCTAGTTACAATAAGAATAGCCAGAGAGAGCTGCATATCATCATTTTTGTCTGGTTACAATAAGAATAGCCAGGTAGAGCTGCCCATCATCATGATCGTCTGGTTACTGTAAGAATAGCCAGAGAGAGCTGCATATCATCATGTTTGTCTGGTAACAATAAGAATAGCCAGAGAGAGCTGCACAACATCATCATGTTTGTCTGATTACAATAAGAATAGCCAGAGAGAGAGCTTCACATGATCATTTTTGTCTGGTTACAATAAGAATAGCCAGAGAGACCTGCACAACATCATCATGTTTGTCTGGTTACATTAATAATAGCCAGATAAAACTGCACATCATCATGTTTGTCTGGTTACAATAAGAATAGCCAGAGAGAGAGCTGCACATCATCATTTTTGTATGATTACAATACGAATAGCCAGAGAGAGCTGCACATCATCATGTTTGTTTGGTTACAATAAGAATAGCCAGAGAGAGCTGAACATCATCATATTTGTCTGTTTACAATAAGAATAGCCAGAGAGAGCTGCACATCATCATGTTTGTCTGGTTACAATAAGAATAGCCAGAGAGAGCTGCCCATCATCATGTTTGTCTGGTTACAATAAGAATAGCCAGAGAGAGAGCTGCACGTCATTATGTTTGTCTGGTTACAATAAGAATAGCCAGAGAGAGCTGCATATCATCATGTTTGTCTGGTTACAATAAGAATAGCCAGAGAGAGAGCTGCACATCATCATGTTTGTCTGGTTACAATAAGAATAGCCAGAGAGAGCTGCACATCATCATGTTTGTTTGGTTACAATAAGAATAGCCAGAGAGAGCTGCACATCATCATGTTTGTCTGGTTACAATAAGAATAGCCAGAGAGAGCTGCACATCATCATGTTTGTTTGGTTACAATAAGAATAGCCAGAGAGAGCTGCACATCATCATGTTTGTCTGGTTACAATAAGAATAGCCAGAGAGAGAGCTGCGCATCATAATGTTTGTCTGGTTACAATAAGAATAGCCAGAGAGAGCTGCACATCATCATATTTGTCTGATTACGATAAGAATAGCCAGAGAGAGAGCTGCACATCATCATGTTTGTCTGGTTACAATAAAAATAGCCAGAGAGAGCTGCACATCATCATGTTTGTCTGGTTACAATAAGAATAGCCAGAGAGAGCTGCACATCATCATGTTTGTCTGGTTACAATAAGAATAGCCAGAGAGAGCTGCACATCATCATGTTTGTTTGGTTACAATAAGAATAGCCAGAGAGAGCTGCACATCATCATGTTTGTATGGTTATAATACGAATAGCCAGACAGAGCTGCTCATCTTCATGTTTGTCTGGTTACATAAAGAATAGCCAGAGAGAGCTGCACATAATCATGTTTGTATGATTACAATACGAATAGCCAGCGAGAGAGCTGCACATCATCATGTTTGTATGATTACAATACGAATAGCCAGAGAGAGCTGCACATCATCATGTTTGTCTGGTTACAATAAGAATAGCCAGAGAGAGCTGCACATCAGCATGTTTGTCTGGTCACAATAAGAATAGACAGAGAGAGCTGCACATCATCATATCTTTCTGGTTACAATAAGAATAGCCAGAGAGAGCTGCACGTCATCATGTTTGTCTGGTTACAATAAGAATAGCCAGAGAGAGAGAGCTGCATATCATCATGTTTGTCTAGTTACAATAAGAATATCCAGAAAGAGCTGCACATCATCATGTTTGTCTAGTTACAATAAGAATAGCCAGAGAGAGCTGCACATAATCATGTTTGTCTGGTTACAATAAGAATAGCCAGATAGAGGTGTACATCATCATGTTTGTCTGGTTACATTAAGAATAGCCAGAGAGAGCTGCATATCATCATGTTTTTCTAGTTACAATAAGAATAGCCAGAGAGTGCTGTACATCATCATGTTTGTCTGGTTACATTAAGAATAGCCAGAGAGAGCTGCATGTCATCATGTTTGTCTGGTTACTATAAAAATAGCCAGAGAGAGCTGCATATCATCATGTTTGTCTGGTTACATTAAGAATAGACAGAGAGAGCTGCACTTTACCATATTTGTCTGGTTACATTACGAATAGCCAAAGAGAGCTGCATATCATCATGTTTGTCTGGTTACATTAAGAATAGGCAGAGAGAGCTGCACATCATCAAGTTTGTCTAGTTACATTAAGAATAGCCAGAGAGAGCTGCACATCATCGTGTTTGTCTAGTTACATTAATAATAGCCAGAGAGAGCTGCACATCATCAAGTTTGTCTAGTTACAATAAGAATAGCCAGAGAGAGCTGCATATCATCATTTTTGTCTGGTTACAATAAGAATAGCCAGGTAGAGCTGCACATCATTATGATCGTCTGGTTACTGTAAGAATAGCCAGAGAGAGCTGCATATCATCATGTTTGTCTGGTAACAATAAGAATAGCCAGAGAGAGCTGCACAACATCATCATGTTTGTCTGATTACAATAAGAATAGCCAGAGAGAGAGCTTCACATGATCATTTTTGTCTGGTTACAATAAGAATAGCCAGAGTGGCCTGCACAACATCATCATGTTTGTCTGGTTACATTAATAATAGCCAGAGAAAACTGCACATCATCATGTTTGTCTGGTTACAATAAGAATAGCCAGAGAGAGAGCTGCACATCATCATTTTTTTATGATTACAATACGAATAGCCAGAGAGAGCTGCACATCATCATGTTTGTCTGGTTACAATAAGAATAGCCAGAGAGAGCTGCACATCATCATGTTTGTTTGGTTACAATAAGAATAGCCAGAGAGAGCTGAACATCATCATATTTGTCTGTTTACAATAAGAATAGCCAGAGAGAGCTGCACATCATCATGTTTGTCTGGTTACAATAAGAATAGCCAGAGAGAGCTGCCCATCATCATGTTTGTCTGGTTACAATAAGAATAGCCAGAGAGAGAGCTGCACGTCATTATGTTTGTCTGGTTACAATAAGAATAGCCAGAGAGAGCTGCATATCATCATGTTTGTCTGGTTACAATAAGAATAGCCAGAGAGAGAGCTGCACATCATCATGTTTGTCTGGTTACAATAAGAATAGCCAGAGAGAGCTGCACATCATCATGTTTGTTTGGTTACAATAAGAATAGCCAGAGAGAGCTGCACATCATCATGTTTGTCTGGTTACAATAAGAATAGCCAGAGAGAGCTGCACATCATCATGTTTGTGTGGTTACAATAAGAATAGCCAGAGAGAGCTGCATATCATCATTTTTGTCTGGTTACAATAAGAATAGCCAGGTAGAGCTGCACATCATCATCATTGTCTGGTTACTGTAAGAATAGCCAGAGAGAGCTGCATATCATCATATTTGTCTGGTTACAATAAGAATAGCCAGAGAGAGCTGCACAACATCATCATGTTTGTCTGGTTACAATAAGAATAGCCAGAGAGAGAGCTGCACATGATCATGTTTGTCTGGTTACAATAAGAATAGCCAGAGAGAGTTGCACAACATCATCATGTTTGTCTGGTTACATTAATAATTGCCAGAGAGAACTGCACATCATCATGTTTGTCTGGTTACAATAAGAATAGCCAGAGAGAGAGCTGCACATCGTCATGTTTGTATGATTACAATACGAATAGCCAGAGAGAGCTGCACATCATCATGTTTGTCTGGTTACAATAAGAATAGCCAGAGAGAGCTGCACATCATCATGTTTGTTTGGTTACAATAAGAATAGCCAGAGAGAGCTGAACATCATCATGTTTGTTTGGTTACAATAAGAATAGCCAGAGAGAGCTGAACATCATCATGTTTGTCTGGTTACAATAAGAATAGCCAGAGAGAGCTGCACATCATCATGTTTGTCTGGTTACAATAAGAATAGCCAGAGAGAGCTGCACATCATCATGTTTGTTTGGTTACAATAAGAATAGCCAGAGAGAGCTGAACATCATCATGTTTGTTTTTTTACAATAAGAATAGCCAGAGAGAGCTGAACATCATCATGTTTGTCTGGTTACAATAAGAATAGCCAGAGAGAGCTGCACATCATCATGTTTGTCTGGTTACAATAAGAATAGCCAGAGAGAGAGCTGCACATCATCATGTTTGTCTGGTTACAATAAGAATAGCCAGAGAGAGAGCTGCACATCATCATGTTTGTCTGGTTACAATAAGAATAGCCAGAGAGAGCTGCACATCATCATGTGTGTCTGGTTACAGTAAGAATAGCCAGAGAGAGAGCTGCACATCATCATGTTTGTATGGTTACAATACGAATAGCCAGAGAGAGCTGCACATCATCATGTTTGTCTGGTTACAATGCGGGTGCACCAGAAACAAAAGACGCGGTAAGCTGTTCACATTATTATAAATGTTATCAATACAATTACACTACAGCGTCTTTATAAATGTGAAGCGAATGTATAGACCATGGAAATGGCATTGTAGTAGTGGTATAAATGTATAGGCTGAATGCAAAGTATAAGAACAATATCAAACTACATAAATTATACAATTCCAAATGTCCACTTCAGGGCGTATTGCCACATATGTGGCTTCTTTCCCCACGAAAAGACTTCCGCTAAAATGATTACAACTTTTTTCAAAAACTAACACAAGGAACATACCTAAGAAAACAACTAGATTGTCCATAACACGAAGACGATAATATACTTAAAGTAATCTTTTCTCCTGAAAACTGAGCGTTATGTCCGGACTTACTCTAGTAGTACGAAGGATGAAATGAGCAGTTGAGCGAACAGTAACAAGAAAGAAGATGTATACGGAACATGACATGACTTGCACACATGTATATGAAGACATGACTTGCACACATGTATATGAAGACATGACTTGCACACATGTATATGAAGACAGACGGAGAGAAACATAAGTGGGTAGGTTGTGTTCATACATGCGGGTACATCGTTGACACAACAGCGGATCTCGGAAACAGTTTGGTTGGGAATAACGCAACGCCATGCAGTCCGTATTTATCTATTAGGTGTTAAGTGGAACATTTGTGTTAGAACAAAAGTTTCCCAGTTAGGTAACTGGCTTACCTGGTTTAGGAGGCGGGGTAGGTTTGGAGCCTGAAACAAAAGAACATGCATTAATAATGACAAGTTTGGACAGGTTATGGCAGACTTTGTTTTGTCTCATGTAATAATTTTGTATCCGATGGTTTCGTGAGCAATCTAGGTATTACAGGGGCATACCCAGGATTGACATTGTGTGAGTTAACAAACGGATATCACCGGGGGTGGGTATTTAGGGACAGATAACATTTTTGGGAGAATTCTGCCAAATGTAAAGGTACCAGTCGAGGCGTAGGCTTTTGTCTCTCGAATTTGCCTTCGGAAGACGGTAGGAGATTGGAGTGCTATGGGTCATTTTCCGTGGTGATGTTCACAATATTTTTGCCGGAGTCACACGCTTGGATGCTGTCGGACATAAAACCGGAAGACGGGGAGGGGTAATGTTATAGACCATTTGATTGATTGTTTTGTATATACTACATACTCTGGCGTCGAAACGTGACGAATATTGGGAGTTGAGGGGCTCAAACACCTAATTGCACCCCTCCTTTGAGGCTTGAACAAACCCACCTTGACGCTCTCCAAAAACATCGATTTAGAGACGATTTGTTGTGATGCTCCAGACTTTTTGTCGGATTCGCACTGAACTCTTGGGTGCTGTCGGCCCTAGCATCAGAAGACGGGGGTGATGGTGGGGTTGTTGTATATTTTAGTTTGGCATTGATCGTACAGTAATGCGGGATTTAATGGGTTTCCGGTAAACAAGAAAAACAACTGGGTACGCCTCTGTATTATATGTCTAGTAATTGTACCACGTTATCCGGCAGATGGAACCCCAGTAATTATTCTCGTTAAATACCTACAACTTACCTTTAGCGACAGTCTGTCTTGAAAGACCGCTTTGTCTGTTCAAAAGGAGGGAACGGCCAAGATATGTTCAATATACTGTACTGTATAGTTAAGCACGATAATTTCGCCGTACGTTATAAGTCGCCGCACTAACATCTTGCTGCAGGCTGGCAGCGTATATTTACCATTGAAACAACGAAATCGAGGCGCGAAAAGGGAGCGCTCTGACGTTGCCAAACAAAACGTTGTTTTTGACAAACTCAGCTATGCATAATCTGGTTGGTAAAATATATGTGATTAATAATACGATATGGAACATTTGCAGGATGAGTTACAAAAATAAAAACGAACGATACATGCTTAACATACGTAACGCGACTATTTGCGCTAACTTGTCTTCGCGGCAACCTAATTTCGCGTTTTAAAATTGTAAGTATTCCACTTAAAACAACTTTTCAAACAATTTGTTTCCACAAATGTGATTAGACAAACGGTTGTGATTTAGATTATAACTGTATTATGGAAGAGTTTGTTCAGATTTGTTGTTGAAACGACGTTTTTTTATCGTCTACGCACTCTACGGTGACATTCGGGACATCCAGTATACCTTGATTGAGTCGTGACCCGAGCTGATAGTCTGTACGTGTTGAGTTTTTAACGCCGTGGTTCATAAATTTATTATTTAAGCTAAATTTTTGTTCCACAAAACACACACACACACACACTCACACACAACACACACACACACACACACACACACACACACACACACACACACACACACACACACACACACACACACACACACACACAATAATATGGGGCTGAGCCCACCTTGCCCCCTTTGTTACCCACGACTGTGAAATAGCATTCTTGAAAAATATAACTCTCTTTGATTTTTGACTTGTTGGTGACGCATCATGGCTGACACTTTCCCGCCATTCAGGCCCTGACATGTGCTTTTGTAATGATCCATTAATCATTCGCCAACTGTGCAGTCATTCACATACCATTGCTGCGTTAGTCTTTTGTATGTTCGTTGACTATTTGTCTTGAATCTACAAGTTATAAAATGGACTGCGCGGTATTTTCTTTGCATGAATAAACAAATCGACCACTGCGAAGATTGTACATAGGCAATCTGCCATTTATTGACATTACATGAGCATTACGAATGTGATATATTGTTTATGATATCTATCCATACTCACTCACCATAAAAATACTGTGTATAATTATATCACGAAATGTTGAAGTTAGTGGAAATATATTATTCATGTGTATCTATCACAACATATTGCATATTGTATATCGGCTTAACTACGTCAATTTCATTAAATGTATCGTCCATATCATGCAAAACTGTAACTCAACTGTCATATTTAGGAGGTATACAAAATAACAGTTTAAGTCACATGTTAGATATAAATGATACTGAGATTAATTAACTACAAGTAATACGTCGCTCGTCTTATTATGATGTTAATAAGTTTAATGATTTCGCCAAGAAAAACAAATACCGTTTGAGTATATTAAGCACAAATATACAATCCTTAAATTCAAAATTTAGTTAATTAGAGGCATTTGTTGAAAAACTAGGTCGTATACATTTTAAATTTAATGTAATGTTTACAAGAATCATGGAGAACGGAAGGCGATGATTTCTCTCAATTTGTGTTGCATGGTTATAATGCTATAACCCAAGGTAAAAGTTGTAGCAGTAAGGGAGGTTTAGTCATATATATTGATATAAATCAGAAGTAATTATGAACCTTAATATACATGAACGCTGGGAAGGATTGATTATTAAAGTAAATGGTGGTGATTTGTCAAAAACATTAACCATTGGGAACGTATATAGACCACCAAGAATACAAAATCAAGAGATAAATGCTTTTATAAATTAATTTTCATCAGCTGTAGCATCGCTGGAAAACAATAATCATGAACTAATTATTGCAGGAGATTTTAATATAAACTTACTCAAAATAAATTTAAATGATATTTATAGTAATCTGTTTGATACCTTAACATCACACAGTCTTTACCCCCAAATAACTCTACCCACTAGATTTACAAGAACACACGGAACCCTGATAGACAACTTTTTCTGTAAACTTGGTCAAGTTGTATTAGAAAGTACGGGAGGGATATTAATTAAACGATTCTCTGATCATTAACCATACTTCATGATCTTAGACATCACCAACAAGACAGAACCTCCTCCTAAATATGTAAAAAATAAATACATTAAGCACAGAGGCAATGCAGAACGTTAGACATGAAATTAAGTCAAATGAAATTTACAATAAAATTGATAAAATCCCAAATGCTGATCCAAATTTAAATTATGATATACTATATAAAGAGATTCTACTGTCTAAAATTAAACACATGCCAAGCAAATTTTGATAAATATAAACATAAAAAAATGCATGGATTATTCAGGGTTTGTCAATTAGATACCGATATAAACTTTATAAAAAATTAAAATTAACTAACCCAAATTCAACTATGAAACAATTAGCATTAACCTCAAAACGTATAACGAAATATTAAGGAAAAGCATTTGTGCAGCAAAACAAATTTATTTGGAATCATGTTTTAATCGGTACAAAAACGATATAAGAAATACTTGGAAAACCATAAATAATTTTCTGTCTAAAAAAACTAAAACACAACGAAAATTCCCAACTTTTTTTTTATAGAAAATGATGTAAAATTAACAGATAAAACAAGTATTGCTAATAAATGTAATACTTTTTTCACAAACATAGCTCAGACTATTGCAAATGATATTCAATATTATGGAAATAAAAACTTTAATTAGTATTTAAATAAACACATAAATACAAAGTCTTCCTTCAAGAAAATAGTTGTGGTTTTGATGGTATTTCTTCAAAATTAACAATAATTGAGCCCGCAATAATTAAATCATTAACTGTATTAATAAATCAAGTGTTAAACACAGGAATTTCTCCTGATAAACTTAAATTTGCCAAAGTAATTCCTATATTTAAGAAAGATGATCCAACATTATTCAAAAATTATAGGCCCATTTCTCTACTTCCAACGATTTCTAAAGTAATAGAGAAAATAATGTTTACTCAGTTATCGGCATATTTTAATGACACCAATCTGCTTTTTGACAATCAGTACGGTTTTAGACCTAAACATTCAACTGAATGTGCTGCATTAGAATTAGTAGATAGAATTATAACGCAAATGGATAAAAATGACGTTCCGATTAACATATTTCTCGATCTTTCTAAAGCTTTTGACACTATTGACCACACTATTTTATTAAACAAATTGCGATATCATGGCAATAACGCTGCAGCTATACTTCTATTCAAAAATTATTTAAACAATCGGAAACAATATGTTGAAATTGAAAAAAATATAATCTGAAATTCTTCCAATAGCAGTTGGTGTCCCACAAGGTTCAATCCTTGGGCCATTGTTATTTATTATATGTATATATATATAAATGACCTTTCACAAGCTAGTAACATATTTAAGTTTATAATGTATGCAGTTGACACCACGTTGTTTACTACTATAACATATTTAAGTAATAATATACAATATAACACAATTGAATATTTAATAAACAGTGAACTATCCAAAGTTGTTGAGTGGCTAAGTATAAATAAACTATCACTAAATAAAACTAAATCTAAATATATGATTTTTCATGCCCCCAATAAAGGTACACAACCCCTTACACTAAAAATAGATAATACATATATTGAAAAAGTGGATGAATTTAATGTCCTAGGGTTAACCCTGGATTCAAATTTAAATTGGAAAAGACATACAGAAGAAATGTATAATAAATGTACAAAAATGATTGGCATATTAAATAGGCTAAAACAAGTATTACCTTTAAAAATTCAAAATGTTGTATCAATTGTTAATATTATCGCATATAAACTATTGTATTATGGCATGGGGATACAAAGGAAACAGACTGATGAAAATTCTGAAAAAAATATGTTCTTATAATAACGTCAAGTGAATATCATTCTCACACATAGCCACTTTTTAAACAACTTAATTTAATAAAAATAGAAGATCAATTAAAATTACAAATATTAACATTTTACTTTAAATACGCTTACCAAAATCTATCTGTTTACTGATTAAACTGGCAGATTACATCAAATGTTAATATACACCATCATGACACTAGGAAATCTAAAAATATACATACTGCCAGAATTAAACATGAATTTGCAAAACAATGTCTTAAATATAACTTGCCATACATTATAAACAACTGAAATAGTGACTCAAAAGATATACACGCATAGTCTGCGAGGTTTTGCAATTTACACTAAAAACTTTCTCCTGAAAAAATACAAAGATAATTGTACACTTTTAAATTGTTATTCATGTAATCAAAATCAGTAATGTAAATTGTTAATAAATGGACGAAAAATTTTAGTAATCAAGTACATACACAGTTTTTATTATATCAATCGCTATAAAGAACATTTACTGCCACATATAATTCACACTTACATTGTATAATTTAGATAGACACATAACTTGAAAGGCCATCATATATTTAAAAAATATATATATTTGTCATAACTGCGGTGGCTCCTATGACAGCGACAATACGTCTTAATCGGAGCCACTGACCCCCTGTTTATCATAAAATTAAAAGGTGATTTTCTGTTAATTAATTATTATATTGGTTTCAAAAATGGTACATACACACATTATTATGTATGCATATCTATTTTATTTGTATAAATGTGTATACCTCATGTGTCTTTATTGTACGAATATGTGTTATATTTTGGGGTCAAAATAAACTTCTTGTTCTTGTTCTACAAATGGTGCACACACGGCGCCGTTTGTTATCAGTTCAAGGTCTCAAAGTGAGCATTTTGAGGTTTTTGCAGGTCTAAAACACACGCCTCATAACAAAATAAATCATCCGCACTATGAGCCATAATGACAATAATCATTATGTAAAATTATCAACCGAACATATCGAAAACTCCTGTTTTACATATGCATGACCCTGACAGATCTAATACTAAAGCAATATGTTACGTTCGTTTACGTAATGCAATCATGTTGTTCCATATGAACTATATATAGAACTTTGACGGGATCACTCTTGTCTCACAACAGATGACGCGTAACCTCACACGTACGACATTGGAGCACAATAACACTCCTGGCTATATATCATTCGTAGCCTCACACATGCGACATTGGAGCACAATAACACTCCTGGCTATATATCATTCGTAGCCTCACACATGCGACATTGGAGCACAATAACACTCCTGGCTATATATCATTCGTAGCCTCACACATGCGACATTGGAGCACAATAACACTCCTGGCTATATATCATTCGTAGCCTCACACATGCGACATTGGAGCACAATAACACTCCTGGCTATATATCATTCGTAGCCTCACACATGCGACATTGGAGCACAATAACACTCCTGGCTATATATCACTCGTAGCCTCACACATGCGACATTGGAGCACAATAACACTCCTGGCTATATATCACTCGTAGCCTCACACATGCGACATTGGAGCACAATAACACTCCTGGCTATATATCACTCGTAGCCTCACACATGCGACATTGGAGCACAATAACACTCCTGGCTATATATCACTCGTAGCCTCACACATGCGACATTGGAGCACAATAACACTCCTGGCTATATATCACTCGTAGCCTCACACATGCGACATCGGAGCACAATAACACTCCTGGCTATATATCACTCGTAGCCTCACACATGCGACATCGGAGCACAATAACACTCCTGGCTATATATCACTCGTAGCCTCACACATGCGACATCGGAGCACAATAACACTCCTGGCTATATATCACTCGTAGCCTCACACATGCGACATCGGAGCACAATAACACTCCTGGCTATATATCACTCGTAGCCTCACACATGCGACATCGGAGCACAATAACACTCCTGGCTATATATCACTCGTAGCCTCACACATGCGACATTGGAGCACAATAACACTCCTGGCTATATCTCACTCGCTGCCTCACAGGTGCGTCACTTGAGCACAAGAACGCTAATGTCTTCAGCGAGTTGGTCACATCTTACAGTAGATCACTCGTAACGTCACACGTGTCTCAATCAAGCACAACAGCGTTCTGGCTCGTGCCTTACACTAGATCACGCGGTCTTCACTTGAGGATATGGAATATCAGTTATCGCATGAAGACTAACACGCCGAAGAAATGGGTGTTTAGGTGGTAAATAGTTGGAACCACCAAAAAGTGATAATTTTTGTACAGAAATTGTGTATAATAGACATGTGATGTGAAAATTCCTTTTGTTGATAAAACTGGTGCAACAGTATCCGTAACAGTAGGGCACAGGACATACGTCTGACGCCGATTGTTGACCGCAAAACATGCGTATTCTGATCAAACATATGATTCAGATTGATACGACCCCTAAACTACATGTACGCTCCACGACGCTACTGTATCGGTTGAGAATCAACGAAACAACGTGGGATTGTTGTTTTTTAAAGGCTGAATGAGGTAGGAAGCACGGCAAGTGCAGTTGTTAGCACATCCGCCTGGCATGCCAGAGCTTTGAGTTCGAAATCCGAACCCGGACAGGCATGCTATTTGGTGTAAAAACCTGACTCTCAACATTGGGGACTGTGTATCCCTCGTAACTCGGAGATCACGTAATATCGGTCCCGTCTTAATTTGGGACGTAAAAGAACCACTGTGGACGACAAGCACCCTGGCAATGACCAGCCTCAGTGTCAGCATATAAAGGTCGGTTTGGCAATAATGTTCTGAAAAAAAGCTGACTAGTTGAATGAGACCTCATAAGACCATTACATTGTAAACGCAATAATACATACTAGTCAGTTAATAGACCATCGCCGAGCGCTGGAAACAACAACTAGAAACTACAAAGGTATTGACAGACCTCCATATTGTGTATTTTGTAGTGGTAATTTGTTTAAAATAGCTTTGAATTACCACACTGTCGATAAAAGGAGTGCCCAAAGACCTTATCAGTGACCCCCCGCCCCGTCGACGAACTCTCCGACTTTGTAACAATACTGTGTCGATAGGAGTGGTTGCGCTGTTGGTGCTACACACTGAAGTCTTTGAAAGCGTCCTGTCACGTGACACTGCTGGGCACACCCGATACACGCTTTATTGACAGCACGCATTCAGAGCTATCAGGCCGTCTATACAACTCTACTCAACAATGGCATCGGCGCGTACCGAGATAATCTATTACTCATGGGCCTGCTCTGAGGGGTATGTCAAGTCAGGTGTAGTAATGTTAGGTTTAAACACTTCGTTCAGTTGCTGTCATTCCGGTGGAATGTCTTTTGTCGACTGAGTAGTAAAGTTGCATTTTTAATAAGAATTATATTTAACTAAATATTTCATTTTATGAGCAGAGCAGGAGTTTAACAGTAGGAGTTATCGTACTGATTTTATCTCAACTGGCGCGTAACAGACTAGAGTAACGTGACCACGCGCAGAATGACGTCACTCCTCGGGCGACAATACAATGTTAGTCAGCAGAAGTCTGCTAGTGTACATTTCTCTACTGCTTGAGTGAGAACCGATGATATTTTAGAGTCAGTACGCATATGTATACTCCAATGCCATACCTCGCTAGGAAATGAGTGAAACCACCCGCCTTTATTGTTTCTCTACATCAACAACCAAACTCCCGTCTCGCCTCGCGAGACTCTCGTGCACCCCACTAACACGGGGCCTACAAGGGCCCCCTCCGAGTACACAAAGTGTGCGAAAACTCAAAATTTAACCACTGAGGACGACAGGCACCCTGGCAATGACCACCCTCAGTGCCAGTATATAAAGGTCGGTTTGGCGTTAATGTTCTAAAAAAAGACTGACTAGTTGAATGATACCTCATAAGACCATTACACTGTAAACACAATAACACAGACTAGTCAGTTAGTAGACCGTCGCCGAGCGCTGGAAACAATAACTAGAAACTACAAAGGTGTTGACAGACCTCCGTATTGGGTATTTTTTGTGGTAATTTGTTTTAAAATAGCTGTGAATTACCGCACTCCCGATAACAGGAGTGCCCAAAGACCATATCAGTAACCCCCCTCCCGCGTTCCGTCGACGAACACTCCGACTTTGTAGCAATACTGTGTCGATAGGTGTGGGTTTCGCTGTTACACCGCAGTCTTTGAAAGCGTCCTGTCACGTGACACTGCGGGGTACACCCGATACACGTGTTATTGAATGCACGCACTTAGTGCTATCAAACCGTCTATACAACTCTACTCAACAATGGCAACGTCGCGTACCGAGATAATCTATTACTCATGGGCCTGCGCTGAGGGGTGTGTCAAGCCAGGTGTAGTAATGTTAGGTTAAACACTTCGTTCAGTTGCCGTCATTCCGGTGGAATGTCTTTTGTCGACTGAGTAATAAAGTTGTAATTTTAATAAGGGTTATATTTAACTAAAGATTTCGTTTTACGAGCAGAGCAGCTTTTTAACAGTAGGAGTTATCGTACTGATTTTATCTCAACTGGCGCGTAACAGACTAGAGTAACGTGACCACGCGCAGAATGACGTCACTCCTCTGGCGACAATACAATGTTACAGTCAGCAGAAGTCTGCTAGTGTACATTGCTCTACTGCTTGAGTGAGAACCGATGATACATTACCGAGTTTGAACGGTGTTCTATATGTCAGTACAACATATAACTATAATCGAGCAAGCGTATGCATGCATGTGTTTATTTGTATCTGTAAGTGTACGTGTGTGTTTGTTTGTTTGTGTGTGCGTGTGTGCGTGTGTGCGTGTGTGCGTGTGTGCGTGTGTGCGTGTGTGCGTGTGTGCGTGTGGTGTGGTGTGGTGTGGTGTGGTGTGGTGTGGTGTGGTGTGGTGTGGTGTGGTGTGGTGTGGTGTGGTGTGGTGTGGTGTGGTGTGGTGTGGTGTGGTGTGGTGTGGTGTGGTGTGGTGTGGTGTGGTGTGGTGTGGTGTACTAAGTATCATTATGTGTGTACATGCTAAAAAAACTATGCATGTCGGGTTGCCTACCTGGTGACTGGTGACATAGTTCCATACAGTGAATGATTTGTGAGAGAGGGTGAACTTGGGACGTCAGTTGCATACGCCGGTAACGGGTTAATCCGATGCTTAGGTTAAACAAGCCAGTAGCTTAGCGGTTAGACCATCGGATTCTCAAACCAGAACATCCGAGTTAGAATCGTGTTGCTGCCGTTCCATACCTTTGGCAATTTCGTTCAATCCACGTTACTCTAGTTCAGTCAGCTGTATGAATGAGTACTTGGCCGTAGACACTGATCTACTTGTCTGTGCCAGAAGTTTGTTTGCGCTGTAATAGCAGCGTGACTGAATGCTTCCCAGATAAATCGACATGATGTTCGATTGAACATGTCTGGCAGGGAACAAAGTGTAAAAGGCTTTGAGCAGTCATTAGGAACGGATACCTCGCCGTATCAGAAGATATGGCGCCATATTAAATAAACTATATTATTATTATTATTAATTAAGACAAGGGACAACGGATCGCCAGACCGATAACGATACAACAACTATACCAGACCCGTCTCCATAAGATGTTGCACTTTGATTTCACACACAGCGCCTCTTCTGAGATCTTTGCACTGTCTTCCTGTCCGATATTGATCACTTTTAAGATTTGTACCATTACCTAACAGGCACTTTCATGTATGCAACCAGCATATTTATATTCACTGCTTAATCTTGTAAGAGAGCCTGTCCAGCTTCGATCATCTAGTTATGATTTAAGCTAGGATTCCGCATGCACGGAAAGGAGTACGGAAACGCATGCGGAATGGGGAATAGCTCTGTAGTGACGTCACTACTGGGAATTTCCTATCCAATTTGTGTATGGAATCCTAACTTTACTTTATGTTCATAGAGTTAATACTAATATTGAAACTAGGGCATTTTTCTGTTGCTGCAACAACTCTTTGGAATATGCCCCCTCTTAGTGTTAGATCATATATTACCCAATTTCGCCGTCATCTAAAAACGTACCTTTATAACTTTGCATATCTGCCTTGGCTTCCTGGCGTTTCGATCCATCTGTTGACTAATACGTCTTGTTCATTCTGATATTGACCAACCCTTTTATGTTGATGCGCCTCTGAGCTTGGTGTCCGAGGATTTAAGCGCAATCGAGGTTACCTTATCATTATTATTATTAACATTATTATTATTATTTTCATGGGACTCGACACCCCGATTGGCTATAACCTTGACTTAATTTGACTTAAATGCCTAGGCTAATTTGCCCCCTCGCTGTCCTCCTGGATGTCATACCCCTCCATTTCGTCCTGTCTAGAGCACACCGCTTTGCTGCTAACAGCAGGAGTTTACTGTCATGTACAATTTGGTCACTCCACCTCTTCCGCGGCCTTCCTCGTTTTCTTTATCCTTTAAAGTCTTCATTGAAAGATGTTTTAATGAGGTTTTCGTTTGGCATACGACAAACATGTCCAAACCACCAGGAGTCTGTTATATCTGGTGAAATAGAAAAGGAATTAGCTTGGTCAAAGACAGTCGTTGTATGTGGTGAATTAGAAAAGGAATTAGTTAGGTCAAAGAGAGTCGTTCACGAGTGATTACATCTCAGATGTCATCAGACTACAACAGGGGCGATCCAGAAAGCGCGTCTGGGAGGCACAAAAACCTCCACTGGCGGCCCAACGAAATGGTGTAAAAAATCTACGCTTGTACACTAAGCACTGGCTTGCATATCCTGGTACAATTCTGTTCGCATATTAGAAACATTATAATGTTAACACTGTGCCCTGAGCATGTAACCAACACCATTGTATCACGGAACACTCGGAAAATAACACGCGCTTCTTTATACAGACCTGAATATCGCTAGTTGGAACTGGTAGAAGTTGCCAGTGACTTTAACGTTGCAACAACAACAATACCCGTCTACTCCTATATAGCAGTGACACATTGCAACAACAACAATACCCGTCTACTCATATATAGCAGTGACACATTGCAACAACAACAATACCCGTCTACTCATATATAGCAGTGACACATTGCAACAACAACAATACCCGTCTACTCATATACAGCAGTGACACATTGCAATAACAACAATACCCGTCTACTCATATATAACAGTGACACAGTGCAACAACAACAATACCTGTCTACTCATATATAGCAGTGACACATTGCAACAACAACAATACCCGTCTACTCCTATATAGCAGTGACACATTGCAATAACAACAATACCCGTCTACTCATATATAGCAGTGGCACATTGCAACAACAACAATACCTGTCTACTCATATATAGCAGTGACACATTGCAACAACAACAATACCCGTCTACTCATATATAGCAGTGACACATTGCAACAACAACAATACCCGTCTACTCATATATAGCAGTGACACATTGCAACAACAACAATACCCGTCTACTCATATATAGCAGTGACACATTGCAACAACAACAATACCCGTCTACTCATATATAGCAGTGACACATTGCAACAACAACAATACCCGTCTACTCATATATAGCAGTGACACATTGCAACAACAACAATACCCGTCTACTCATATATAGCAGTGACACATTGCAACAACAACAATACCCGTCTACTCATATATAGCAGTGACACATTGCAACAACAACAATACCCGTCTACTCATATATAGCAGTGACACATTGCAACAACAACAATACCCGTCTACTCATTGACACCCCAACAGCGCTGATTGATCAGAGTAAAATTTCCGCGTGGTATTTTTTTTCTCGAAAATCGGCGCTTTTATTTCGCTTCCGACGGTATTCCGTCGAGCAGTTTTACCGTCTAACGGATTATCCCCGTATATGTGCTTGACCGTGTCTTATTCCAATTAGAGCGATTTGTTTTATTTTACTGTTGTCGTCGAGGTTTACCGTTACCGTTACCGTCGATATGTGAACTAGACCATTTAAGCATCTTATTGATTCTAGCTGTTTATATTGTTTGATATTTTAACCTAAATTATATTTGCAGGGTTTACCTAACATATTTTATGCAACTTATTTATGCTACTTTTATTTATCTAATTTTGTTTACTATTCTTTTTTATGTTCCAGTTCATTTTAGTGTATTAATCTTATATTTGTATAACTGTTAGCGCATTTGAACAGGTGTTTCACGCGAAAACACGACGCGTTACAAATTAGTAATAATAATAATAATAATAAAATAATTACAATATTATTTCTAATAATAAAACAACAGCACTACTAATATTAATACTACTATTACTACTACTACTCCTATTACTAATAATAATAACAATCTTATTAATAAAAAACAATAAACACTTACCAGACAGGATGATAGCGGCGCCGATGAGGGACGCGGTGCCGATCGTGAGAAGGACGGACAGCAAGATCACTCCGCGATATCTTCGCAACCACCTCCGTCGTCGTCGTGCGGATGAAGTGCTCGAGGCAGAGGAAACAACGCGCTCGGCTCTTGTGTGGGGCAACGTGTGAGGCGAGGAAGGAAAGAGCGACTTGGGAGCAGGCAGCTGATTGGTGACGGGCCATGCTTGCCATCCCGGGGTCATATGAGTAGCCATCGGTTGCAAATCCTGCGCCATTCGGGCGTGATATGACGCAACCGGCTACCAAATAATAATAATAATAAACGTCTATAGCGCCTATATTCCCAGGAATCTGAGCTCAAAGGCGCAACATACAAGAATCATCAGGCAAAATCGTGAACAGGGACAAGCAAGAGTCATCATTAAAGCACGGGACCGCCGAAGCTTAGGGGATGCAATTTCAAATAAATATATCTTGAGTATTTTTACGAAAGGTAGCTATAGTTTCAGATGATTTTAAAGTGTCAGGGAGTTGATTCCAGATTTTGGGTGCAGCTACAGAAAAAGCACGTTTGCCAATGTTAGGCTTGGTTTTCGGAACAAAAAGTTGTTGTAAACAATTCTGATATATGGGTGGGAAAAGATTGCGTGACACCCATCATTCCGATTGTTACACCGTTCAACACGATGCACATCTATCGACAGAGAAAATGTTTTATAATCAAAATGGCAAACCAATTGCTCATCATTAACATTGTGGTGATATTTGAGATTGTGTTTGGGGGCTATATCACCGATCGACTGCACCCACACGGAGAACAGATGATCGCTGATCCTTACGGAACCTAGGTTAGTAAAGGCCAAAGCGTCGATGCCAACGATCGAAGAGTTTCGAGTGAACTGAGTCCCCTAATATTTTTGGTGTGGGGGGCTGGAGAGAGGATTTGCCCATTAATATTTACAGGGGCAAGGGGTTATTTGTGAGCCTCTGAGGGGATGCAATTGGAGGTTTTTGGAGTCTCAGCCCCAAATACTCACCACGTTCCTACGCCAACGAATTATCTTCGAGAGTTGAGATAAATGACTGATTTAACAAGATTTAACAAGATTGCCACCCAGAGAATTAACTCTAGGTGGCAGGTGGACAAGGAAGCCCTTTGGCTTATCGAGAGTCCGACCCTTTTATCTATGTGTATCACAATCAGCAGGTAATTTGTTCCATTCATTTACAGACCTATGTGAAAATGAAAACTTTCTTATATCCAATCTTCTCTGCTCCTTTGCTAACGTAAGTTCATGTCCTCTAGTCCTTCTATCTTTCTTAACTGAGAAAAAATATTTCTATCAATATTTTCATAACCCTTCAATATTTTAAACACTTCTATCTGATCTCCTCTCAATCTCCTGGTCTCTAGTGTTGTTAAACCGCATTTTTTAGGCGTATTTCTTAACTAAGATCCCTCAGTTTTGGTATAATTTTAGTTGCTCTCCTCTGCACTCTTTCTAGCATATCTATGTCCTTCCTGCGATATGGCCTCCACGCTTGAATACAATATTCTAAATGAGGCCTAACTATTGTTTTGTACAGCGGTATTATTAGCTCTTTTTCCTTATACGTTACGTTTCGCCTAATTAATTCAAGGATTTGATTTCCCTTTGAAGCTGCAAATCCGCACTGCTCTGAAATCTTCATATCAGCACTAACGGTTAACCCTAAGTCCTTTTCTTTTACAGTAGTACTTAGTACAGTACCCCCATTGTATATTCTACTTCTTCGTTCCCATGTCCTATGTGGAGGCATTTATATTTACCAAAATTGAACATCATTTGCCACTTTTCAGACCATTTGATCAACTGTCAAGATCATCTTGTAAATGCTGTCTATCTCCATCACTTTTAATCCTTCTAAACACTTTTGTATCATCTGCAAATTTCAACACCTTGCTTGTTATTTCATCATCCAAATCGTTGATATATATTAAGAATAATATAGGTCCTAATACTGATCCCTGTGGTACCCCACTCAATACCGATTTCCAGTTTGAAGCCTCCCCATCAACTACTACCGTTGTCTTCTGTCAATCAGCCATTGTTCTATCAATGTCTTCCAAAAAACATAACATATTTGTTAAGCATGACCTCGCTTTAAAAAAAACATGTTGAGATGGGTTTATCAAGTTTTGTTTAACAAGAAAATCCACCATGTGATCTTTAATTAGTCTTTCTAATAATTTACAAATCACTGATGTTAAACTCACTGGTCGATAGTTCTCTAACTTGTTTCTCGAACCTTTTTTGAATAACGGTATAATGTTTGCTTCTTTCCATTCTAAAGGAATCACTCCCTGTTCTAATGACAAATTGAAAACTGTTGCAAGCGGTATGCTAATTTGTTCTACAATTTCCAATAGTAGTTTGGGTGGAATACCATCCACTCCAGGTGATTTATTATCCTTCATAGCCCTTATTTTCTTAGCTACCATTTCCGGGGTTACAATTAATTGTCCTAAATAGTCTGAATCTGCCCCCTTGAACTTAGCCTCTGGTACTGGCAGAGAACTAATATCTTCCCTGGTAAACACTGAACTAAAGTACTCATTCCGGTCTTCAGCCATTAAGAATCCCTCTGATATTATATTTCCAGCACTATCTAGAGGACCGACCTTATCTTGAACTTTCTGTTTGCTTCGAACATACGCATAAAAACTCTTGCTGTCATGTTTTATATTACTAGCTAATTGTTGTTCATAGCTTCTCTTTGAATTTCTAATTTCAGCTGTAGCTTGGTTAAGTGCTTCTTTATAACTGTTGTAGTCTTCATCATTTCCAGTACATCTATATGCCTTCCACATCATTTGTTTATACTTAATTTTTCTAATGGCTTCTTTCGATAAATGTTTCTTTTTGGACCGTTTTCCTTATTTTTTGAAGGGTACAAATTGATCGACTATGCACTTAATTTCACTCTTTAATATATTCCAGCATTCTCTTGCCGTCTTATTTTTCAGTGTGTTATTCCAGTCTATCTTTGCAAAATATTTCCTCATGTCCTTATACCTTCCTTTGTGGAAATTTCTCCTATATTGCTTTTTATTATTCCTTTCTGATTTTACTTTGATGGTAAATGTATCTGGTTGTGATCGCTACTCCCCAGTGGCTCACATATCTTGACATTGTCAACTAATTCATTCTGTGAGGACAAAACTATGTATAACACCTTCTCACCCCTGGTTGGTTCTAGCACATGTTGAGAAAGAAATGTATCTTGAACTAAAACTAAAAACTTGTGGTCCTCTCTCCCCATACTCTGTAGAGATTTCCATTGTATATGCCCGTGGTTAAAATCCCCCATAATAATACAGTCCCGTTTGCTTACTTCCCTTATAGCGTTTTGTATTTTTTCATTCTCTTCTATGCTTATGTTTTGACTTCGGTAAACTAACCCAACTGTTAACGTTGAGTTTCCTGTAACTATGTTACACCAAACAGCTTCTTCGCAATCTGCTTCTCTTTCTAATTTTATTTCATAAGCCTGAATAGATTCTTTAATATATAAAATAACTCCACCTCCCTTTCTTCCTATTCTATCTTTTCTAAACAGATATTCAGTCTAATCTCTACCACTCCTTCAGTTAAGCAAGCATAGACGCCGGAACGAATTTATTATTGCGTGGGCTGAGCCGGAGCTTCAGCACTACTCCGCTGTCGGATCATGACCGGCGTTGTTGAATATTTTTCAAGGCGATGTTCAACATTTTTGGAGCTCTCCAGAAACCACCACCAACCTGTAGCTTGAGGCTCTATAAAACTTCATCTTACACTCTCCCCTGAGGCTTGCCAAAAAAATTCACTTTGAAATTATCAAAAAACCTCGATTTGTACCCCCCCCCGAAGCTCGCCCAAAATCTCACCTTCAGGCTCTCAGAAAACATCCAATTGCATCCCCCTTGAAACGCGCAACAAAAATACCTTTATGCTCGCCAAATTGTTCCTAAACATGCATACCTTCCTTAAATATTGATGGCTAATCCTATCTCCAGCCGCCCTCCAATATTTTGGTGGGGGCTCAGCACCCTCACCCCTCCCACACGGTTCCGGCACATATGCACTGAATCAACACTTTGTCAATTTAGGCAAATATATCGCTTCAGTTTGTCAGATTTAGATGATTTTCTCTCGTGACGCACAACAAATAGATAATTATGAACAGGTAAAAACGTGAAATAATACAAAAAACTAAAAGATCTATGCAATTTCGTCTTCTTACCGGAAACATAATCACACGTCAACATTTCGCGACCAGTATCACGTGGGACATGTTTGTATGATAGTTTCTGAGGTAATGTTTAAAACACTGTTACTCGAAAGACAACATGTTGACGACATGTGATTTTGTTTGTTAAAAAAATGTAAAGAAAAGTTTAGTTTCTTAAATCCTGTTCATACGTTAGCGGGAGCGTTCCTAGTAGTTCAGCGTAATGTGTTATCATGTGATTATTATCAATATATATTAGCAGAACAATAGTTTCATGGGATTGTGCCGCCATGCCATTGGCGACATGCAACTTATGTAGTCGGGGTATCTGCGTCGGCCGTATTTTTGATTGTTTGGACGTGAACATTTTCAAAAGACACAAACATCTAATGATAACAGAGACATAGAGATGTATATAGCATGCATAATTAAAATATATAAGTATATTCTATGCTCTAAAAATGAGGATTGGGGACACCATTTTTTCCCACTTTGTCAAATATTGACCCATGTGTGTGTGTGTGTGTGTGTGTGTGTGTGTGTGTGTGTGTGTGTGTGTGTGTGTGTGTGTGTGTGTGTGTGTGTGTGTGTGTGTGTGTGTGAGTAGTGTGTGTGTTTGTGTGTGTGTGTGTGTGTGTGTATGTGTGTGTGTGTGTGTGTGAGTAGTGTGTGTGTTTGTGTGTGTGTGTGTGTGTGTTTTTGTATGTGTGTGTATGTGTGTGTGTGTGTGTGTGTGTATGTGTGTGTGTGTGTGTGTGTGTGTGTGTGTGTGTGTGTGTGTGTGTGTGTGTGTGTGTGTGTGTGTGTGTGTGTGTGTGTGTGTGTGTGTGTGTGTGTGTGTGTGTGTGTGTGTGTGTGTGTGTGTGTGTGTGTGTGTGTGTGTGTGTGTGTGTGTGTGTGTGTGTGTGTGTGTGTGTGTGTGTGTGTGCATACGGAGATCTGGTAATATTTCAGGTAACTGTATTCAAGATATATCACGACGAGGTTAGAATCATGTCCTCTTCAGTCAAGTACACTTGATGAGAGCAGAAGAGGTACAACTGAAGTTAGAATTGTCACACTCGATGTAAATCTCCCTAATGTACAGGGTTAGAATTAAGAGGCATAGTCGCTAGAAACTATGTTCTTACTGAATAATCACTGCAGGTGCATGCAGGAACAGAGAGCACTCCAAGAAGAAGCGTTAGTGGCAACGGAACGCACATCATTTGAACGGAGGGCGATTAAATCTGGACACGCGTGGAATGAACAATACAAAGTCAAACAACATAAAACATCACCTGTAAGCCCATTTTACTTACCTTCCCGGGCTTGTTGTAGACATCGTAGTTAGTAGGTCTGCGCTCTGGTTCCCGAGTAAACTGCGGCATGATAATCGAGGTATTCACAGGTGTGTGCACCTGAGTAGTCGCCTCGTCTGGTGTCTTCAACTCGTTGTGTAATAGATAGGTCGGCTCAAAACCACTCATGCGGAACGGTCACATTCACAACCAATCAGATATAAGTTGTTGACAACCTGCGGCAAACAACATCCTGCTTGCTGGCGTAATTCATTGGCTGGTATTCTTGTGAGAGTTCGTGGAATCGCTGCTTTACGTCAACTACCCGCTGTAAACAGTCATAAAGCATACATACAAAAGCAGTCTATAAGCTAACATTTTCGACAGTTATACTAATATATTGCACTAAGAAATAAATACACATACACTATTAATGAATAGATAATTTTAAAAATATTAGGATAATAGTAGACAATAACAATAATATCAATAATAAGTATTATGATATCGTGGTGCATAGGAGGTGTTAGCGCTTTAAATGTATTCACGCACTCGGTCAGTCACGGGTGGTCTGGTAGCGCATTCCACAGAGTCGGCCCCGCTGAACAGAACGAACTGCTGCCGTATCGCTCATGACCGAGACAGTCAACAAAGCTACTAGACGGGGGCGGGTCCAGAGAGGATAGTCTAAAGGGAAGGGCACAAAGACCTCCACTGGCGGCCGAAGCAAATTTATGGTGTAGAACATTTTTTGCCGCGGCGCCACCATAACTTATTTATTATCTTCTCGTTGTTTCGCGCTGTCTCAGCTCAACTGATGGCATCGGAAGACGGGGAGGGGCGAGGGGGTGCTGTGATATTCAAAATGTTTTGCATATTAGAGAAATGATTGCATACTATAGTATATTCGAGATGAACATTGTCCACTACATAATTTGTACTTATTCCTGATAGTTAACATTATTTATAAAATAATGTTATCACTTAAACTATTTAATAAAAATAATTTTACTAACTTGTTAAATTATGTATTATTAAGCATATATACATATATATATATATATATACACACATATATATATATATACACACATATATATACACACACACACACACACACACACACACACACACACACACACACACACACACACACACACACACACACACACACACACACACACACACACACACACACACACATATATATATACAGTACATTTATGTTTTATTAGTGTTATTGCTATATAGTTATTGTGCTGTGTCACTTTAATAACAGGGCCACATTAAAAAGGTCTAGAGGGCATGTCACTGTAACTGAGATATAGCGCGACCAAATTCCAAACGTTTAGGGGGACACGTGACCCCAGACCCCCCTTGACACGCCTGTGCTAACGATAGCAACGGTGACACTGAAGGGTTACTCGAGAGGCTGTCGTGCAGAGGATCCGAATAAATCAGCTTAACTCAGGGGTACGGGGCAGTTGCTTTGGACATCAAGTTCAATTTCTTTATACTACTTCTGTCTGTTCCGACAACTTGGTAACGATTAACGTGTCCAAAAGAGATTACAGTTTCCAATCGTGACCTTCCAAGAAGTCTTCAGCAATACTGATATTGTTTAATTAAACTCTTATCGACTTGTGTCACATAATGGGGAATGGGAAGTACACGATTAGAGAAGGGTACTACGACGGAATCGGACGTCCGGACAAATTGGGCAAGATTGTCTCTCGGCCAAACAAGACTCATGCATCTCATTGTACGGAATTAAGCTTTGCATAAATTCCTAATAATTACTTGTCCATGAAATACAGTAATTATTATAAGAGAAGTTATGTTTAATAAGTGCATCCTTAGAACTGCTATAGTCTAGTAGCTTGGTGTCTTATAATTAGATCTGAGATAAAGGAAGTTCCCCTAGGTTTAGCTCAGGTCATCTCCAAAGATAGCTAGGCTGAATAATAGTCGGGAGACGAGTCAGTAAGGTATCCAGGTAGCGAGCCCGAGTGTTGCGCGCCATATTAAGAAATGCAGAAGAGGCACTGACCAATGGGAATGGCCAGTCACTATGAAGAGAGGGAAGTAGCCAGTATTTAAGGAACGAGTAGTGCGCGATTGAGAGAGGATTGGGAGAGAACTTGCAGAGAGCCTTGTGCGAGTAGACTTGCTACTTAGCCATGTAATTCTGCACGCCCTGGCGCCCACGGAAGCCAGGCCAGTTTGTTGTACTGTCTGATCTGTACCGTGCTAACTTCTTTATTAAAGTTCTTGAAACGAACAATGGAAATTCTTCTGCGATTATTGAATAATTAGAATCTTCCTCTGTGAGTATCTGATTTATATTAGACAGTGACATATTGGCTGAACTGAGTAGGTCGATGTCTAAATTGTGTAGGAAATCAACGCTGAGGAAGAACGTTGCAATCCATGCCCAAATTAGAATACCGAGTCTACGGAATAGGCAGTAACAAAGGGAAATAATAGTAGGCCGGGGCATTCTATATCATGAACCGACTCCAGGAGGAAATTTTTAAGAAGTTAATTTGTAAGTAACAAAATGCCAAATTTAGCGTTCTGCTGGACAGCCACATGGTACATCCCATTGGGCACACGGTACATCCCATTGGGCACACGATACATCCCATTGGGCACACGGTACATCCCATTGGGCACACGACGACTTTTAGCAGTCAATGTTTGGTTAAGCGGACGACGCCTCAAAATGACGTCAAGTGTAAGTCTATTAGATGTCTTTCTGTTGATATCTAAATCACGCCGATGAATTGACATCGATTATATATCTTTCTATTGACATAAACATCACGCTGGATAATTGACATATATTAGATGCAGTTTTATTGACATGAAAACGACGTTGAACAAAGAACATTTACCGTTTCAGAATGACGTAACAATTACGTCTATTATATGTCTTTCTATTGACGTCTAAATTACGCTGGAGAATTGACGTATATCAGGTGTAGTTTTAATGATTTGAAAATGACGTTGAACAAAGAACTTTTCCGTCTCAGAATGATGTTAAACGACGTCAGTTAGATGTCTTTCTATTGACATCTAAATCTAGTAGGTGAATTGGTATATTTTATACATCTTTCTATTGACGTAAACATTGCTCTGGAGAATTGACATATATTAGATGTGCTGTATATTGACACAACAATTATGGCGAACAAAAGAATTATTAACTTTTCTGTCACGGAAAGACATAAACAAGACACAGTTACATTGACGGTAATACCATGAAGGAGAATTTTCATCTATTAATTAGACATATTGTTAACATATACATTACTTTGAACAAATAACTATCTCCCAGCAATAGCATAACATCATGTCCATATTAAATTGTCTATATTTTTTATTTGTACATTTGTTTACTTATATTTTTGCACGATCATTATTCTTGAGAGTTCATTGCTAGTGCATGTTTGCACCAATCCAAAAATGTGATATATATATATTATATATATGTATATATATATATATATATATATACATATATATATACACTGTATATATATATATATGTGTGTGCAGTTTGCAACCATATTTATTTATACTGGTATAAGCATATCTTTAAGGATAGGCAACGGAAGAAAATTTCGTAGTTGCACACAGTTGCACAGAGGCGGGAACAGGTGGCAGGGGGCAGCTTCCCTCTGGAATTTCTCTGGGACATATGGTTCTGCCCCCCCCCCCTTCCCCATTGAATGTGAGCGTGAATGTTTGTTTTTGTGCCGAACTTCAATAGCGGGTGGAAATGTAAATTTTATGAGACGATTAATGTGTATTTTGTCGATTGTGAAAGGTGAGTGCAATTGGATGGTAGACATTGTTTTCTGCCCCCCCCCCACGCAAGTAATAGGCGGCGTGGTGGGGACAAATGTTTCCAAAACACCTCATAAAAAATTATGTAAAATTTACATACACGTATTATTTGTTTTTACATCAACCAATTCCAATACCACCTAAACCTAATCCACTACTTTCACATTGACCGATTCTGATTCCAATTCTGGGCCTTCATTTTCGATTCCTTTTGAGATCAGGGGTAATTCCGGTTAAATATATACATATATATATGTTTAATTTCAATTCCATCCCCTTCAAATGACAACTTGTTTTTTTAATCGGATTCCACCATTGCTGTTTTGATTCCACTATTTAAATATTATCGCTATATATATATATATATAGCTATATATATATATATATCGCTACATACATGCATATATATATATATATATATATATATATATATATATGCGATATATATATATATATAGTGATGATATTTAAATAGTGGAATCAAAATAGCAATGGTGGAATCGGATTAAAAAATATGTTGTCATTTGAATCGCCATAGTGTGGATGGAATTGAAATAAAAAAAGTTACAGTAGTTGGAACTGGAATCGTTGATGTGGAATCAACCACATATCTGCTGTCAATAGGCCTATATTGTATAATCCTTTTGCACATTTAGAATACAAGCATATGGTAAATGGTTACTCAACTGTTATGTAATCATGTAACTAGACATAAGCGCCAGAACCGGGGGGAGCTTCAATCCCCCAATATGTTGGTGGGGGTGGGGGCTGGAGATAGGATTAGGCCCCAATATTTTGACAAGGGGTATAGCAGTTGGAGGGTTTTAGTCAACGTCAAGGGGGTGTAATTGGAGGTTTTCGCTCAGCCTCAAGGGGGTTGCAGTTTAAAGTTGTTGGTTAAGTTCAACAATTGTGAACATCATGACGAAATTTTATTAATATTAATAGCACCCACGCTCACCCACCTGTGTCTTCTAATGTAAAGGCCTGATAGCGAAGTGATGCTGATGAAGCTCCGGCTCAGCCCTCCCCCAATATTATTTTCGTTCCTGCACCTGTGGACAAGTTTATATTGATATCTTAAATGGGAAATATATAGTGAAGGTTTACATGTGTACTATGTGTGGTAGTAGTTTTGTTGCCTATTACAAATTAGGGGAGACTGGAGAATTCCACCAGTGACCAAAATATATCAAATTCATAAAATGGAATATTGTATGTTTAGCTCCTCGGTATCGTCTGTGGTTGGTTGATATATTTATATATTCTCCAGAAAATGAACAGTGTTAAAATTGTCATGCATTAGTTAAAGGTAAACAAAAATCACCTTTTGGGCCTATGCATTTACAAGAGTTAATAATAATTAAATATTTGCCAGTACAATCAACATTTTTACGTCAGTGGTTAACTTAGACTGCGTTCCTCAAAGTGGAAATTCTAATAAAATATCCAATTCCCGGAGGCTGATATTTTACTCATCGCGAGTGGTTAAACTAATAACCGCCGAGCTGTGACGTTGGTTATGAATCCCGTTGTTCTCCACATGTATACGAATACGCCATTCCCCTTCGATTTAGAAGCTGAGTTACTTTTGCATGCATTAACGACTTTTAAAATGCCATACCATGCACCATGCACCATGCGGACGTAACATGTTTTCCAAGTTGCAGCGAAGCAAATTTGGCGATTAATTACATTGTAAACTGCGGTAGTGGCTATGGGGGTCCGTGTATATGCCGTCTTTTCCTTTTTCGTTTTGAAATTGGGGAACGAAAAACGAAAAAAGCAAACAATATTCGTTTTTCGTTTTCATATGTGAAGTACGAAGAAAGAATACAATCTACTACATGTCAGAAAAACGGAATAACGATAAATCAAACCGTTTTTAGTTTTCACTGCATCAGAACGAAAAACGAAATACGACTGCAGTGCCACTCGTTTTTCTCTTTTCGTTTCTGCACTTAGGAAGCTCTGGCTGCCATACCGCTTCGGCTATGCGGCAAAAAGTTGTGGCTTTGGCGGGACAATTCGGTCGCACCGGAGGCATTTTGAGAACAAATTCGCTGAAAATGTATCGTCGCCCGAAGTGGTATCGTTGCCGACGCATCAAGTACGGGTGAATATTGGTCGTTTCGGCGGTGTTGTTTTATGAAAGGTTTCGATTATTAAATTAATTATACTCTAATTTCCTTGGTAAACTACTTTATTAATTATAAAACTAGTATTTGAGATTGTACTATTACGTGATAGTGCGGTTTGTTTTATCGATATTTAGTTTTTCTAACATGTAATATAAATACCGCGAATAGTAGATTGTATTTGTTTTTCGTTTTAAAATATGATAACGAAAAACTAACATTTGCTTTTTTCCTTTTTTGTTCGCCAATTTCAAAACGAAAAAGGAAAAGACGGTATATACCTATGGGACAATGAATATAAACATATCCAGGGGGTTTTGGTTGCCCCGAAATCCCTCCAAATTTCTGCAATGCTGTATGATCCAAATTATGACAATGACGTGAGTACACGGAACGATGAAGGTAACATCCATAGGCGCAGGAACAGGTTTAGGATTATAACTTGGTTTTGAACAGCACTGCCAGCATTATCAGCCCACATAATTACTTTTGGTGCTCAAAAACTACTAAATTCGATAACCTTAACAAAAATAATGCATGTTTGCCCAAATGTACAAGCAATGTGTGGAGTAGAATGTAGAACAACATACTGCATTGTCGATTTCAATCATCGAGCCAATGACATCTGATGCGCATGGTGCCTCTCTGTGTACGGTGCCCTGATCTCCCCTACGATATGTTTTGGTTTAAGTATTGTAAAGTTTTTTAATAAATAAATTGTGATGAAACACACATGTACATATTATCAAGTTGTTTCCAGTGATGTATATTTATGGTAAAATCGAAAACTATCAAATCTATCTATGATCTTGATTTGGTACATTATATCATCATTATCGATGCATGGTAGGAACTACTGACTCATCTTTCTCATGTCAAGGATGTCTTTCAAAACTATGGCATTTTTCATAATCTCTCAACATTATACTGATGTATGAAATACATCAAAAATTGATATTTTCTTAAGTATAAAAGCAAACTGGTTATGCTATTTTTTTATATCGAAATACTTCTCAAAATATGATGCAAACAGAAGATGCCTCAGTATTAGCATATGGTCTGGATGAAGTCAAAATAGAAATATGTCTGATATTTTTGCAATGCTTGAAATATGTGTAAAAATTGACATTCCAGGTTATATAAATAGATACGTCATCATGTAGACAAACAAGATTTGGCAGATACTAGGTATCAAAATATACATCATTTAGAATTTTTTTGACATATGAAAGACGTCTGAACATTTACGTAAAATGAGAGGTAATTTAAACTTTCATTGGCAATCTAAATTTAACCGTTAACATATGTAAAAAAGACAGCACTAAAACATATTTTATGACATCTATTTAAATATTCCTGCGGTCTTTGCTGTAGTGCTACAACTAATGAGAGGTGGCTGCCCCTGCTGGAGTTTGCCAACTACAACAACCTGATGCTGGCAAACACACTTGGAAGACATAACGCATCCCGAAGATGGACATTGCATGCACCTAACGGAAGAGATCACAATCAGATTGACTACACCCTGGTGAAAAATCGGTTCAGATCTGGAATCAACCGGGCCAAATCAAGGACTTTTCCAGGAGCAGACGTAGGAAGTGACCATGATCTCGTATTGATGAACTTCATAGTACGGCTAAAAAAGACCAACAAACCTAAGAATACCAGGTTCAAGTTCAACGTGGACAAACTGAAAGACCCTGCGATCTTGGCGTCATTCCAAGCAACAATTGGAGGGAAGTTTGCACCATTGCAAACGCTTGAAGAAGACATAGAAGCGATGACTACCAACTTTAATGCAATGATGACAGAAACAACAAATTACATCCTAGAGATACACCGCCGAAAAGCCAAACCCTGGATCTCAGAAAAAATTCTGGAAATGTGTGACACTAGGAGAGATTTGAAGAAAGACAAGTACATGGAAAAAGGAGCAGCAAAGTACAGTGAGATCAACAAGAAGATCAGAAAGGGAACGAAAAAAACACAGATAAATGGATTGAAGAACGATGCACGGAAATTGAAGACTGACTCACCAACAACAACAGCAAAAGAGCATATCAAGTCGTGAGAGAACTGACAATGCAAAGGCAGGAGAAAATCAACAATATTCAAGAAAAAGAATGGAAATGCCTCATCGAAGAAAAAAACATTATCAACAGATGGACGGAATACTGTTCGGAGTTATACAACTTCCAGACCAATGGAGATCCAAGTGTCCTAGTCAGCCAAGGCTCATCAAATGAGGACGACTTTCCAATTTTACGTGAAAATTAAGTGGAGATCGCTGCAAGATCATTGAAGAAGGGGAAAGCTGCTGGATTTGACAACATCCCAGCAGAACTGATAATGAACGGAGGAGAAACGGTGATAGACATCCTCACCAGCATCGGCAACAAAATATGGCACACTGGAGAGTGGCCAACAACATGGTCTCAAACACTGATAATTACTCTCCCCAAGAAAGGCAACATACAACAATGTCAAAACTACCGTACCAGCAGCTTCATTAGCCATGCGAGCAAAGTGATGCGGAGAGTCATCTTGAACAGATTGAAACCACAAGTAGAAGAGATCATCGCCAAAGATCAGGCGGGCTTTCAAAGAGGAAGACGCAACACGAAACAAATATTCAATCTTCGTGTTCTCGGTGAGATAAACCTGCAACATCAACAGGAACTATTCCATATCTTCATTGCTTTCAAGAAGGCATTTGACAGGGTGTAACATGCCGCTCTATGGGCGGCAATGAAGAACTACAATATTGGACGGAAACTAGTACACACCATCGAGCAGCTATACGCTAAAGCTAGCAGCGCAGTACTGGTGCAAGGCGGTGTAGGTGAATGGACACATCAGTCGGAGTCCTCCTAGGATGCCTCTTGTCACCTACATTATTCAACATATTCCAGGAACGAATAATGGCAAATGCCCTGGAAGATCACACTGGCACAGTCAACATTGGAGGACGCATCAGGACCAACCTACGGTTCGCTGATGACATCGCCGGGTTGGCTGGAAGTGAAGAGGAACTTGCTAACCTTCTGAACCGACTAGACGAAACATCAACCAGATGTGGAAAGGAAATTAGCACAGAAAAAAAACGAGCTAATGACAAACTGCAAAAATGCAATGAGGTCCCGAATAACTGTCAAAGATAGACTGGAATAACACATTGAAGAATAAGACAGCAACAGAATGCTGGAATATCTTAACGAATGAAACAGAGTGCATCGTAGATCAATTTTGTTCCCTTAAAAAACAAGGGAAACGGACCAGAAAGAAATACTTATCGAAAGAAGCCATTAGAAAAATTAAGAATAAACAAATGATGTGGAAGTCATATAGACGTACTGGAAATGACGAAGACTACAACATTTATAAAGAAGCACTAAACCAAGCTACAGCTGAAATTGGAAATTCAAAGCTATGAACATAAATTAGCTTGTAATATAAACATGACAGCAAGAGTTTTTATGCGTATGTTCGAAGCAAACAGAAAGTTCAGGATAAGGTCGGTCCTCTAGAAGATAATGCTGGAAACATAATATTAGAAGGATTCTTAATGGCAGAAGACCTGAATGAGTATTTTAGTTCAGTGTTTACCAGAGAAGACACTAGTTCACTGCCAATACTAGAGGCTAAGTTCAAGGGGGCAGAATCAGACTATTTAAGAGAGTTAATTGTAACCCCAGAAATGGTAGGTAAGAAAATTTGGGCTATGAAGGATAATAAATCACCTGGAGTGGATGGTATTCCACACAAACTACTATCGGAAACTGTAGAACAAATTAGCATACCGCTTGCAACAGTTTTCAACTTGTCATTAGAAGAGGGAGTGGTTCCTTTAGAATGGAAAGAAGCAAACATTATACCGTTATTTAAAAAAGGTTCGAGAAACAAGTCAAATAATTATAGACCAGTTAGCTTAACATCGGTGATTTGTAAATTATTAGAAAGACTAATTAAAGATCACATGGTGGATTTTCTTGTTAAACATAACTTGATAAACCCATCTCAAAATGGGTTTCTAAAAGCGAGGTCATGCTTAACAAATATGTTATGTTTTTTGGAACATATCACTAAGTGGGTAGATGATGGATCATCAGTAGATATCATCTACTTAAATTTTCAAAAAGCTTTCGACAAAGTGCCACATCAAAGATTATTGCTTAAACTAAAGGCCCATGGCATAGGAAATGGTATAATTAACTGGATATAAAAATGGCTGATTGACAGAAGACAACGGGTAGTTGTTGATGGGGAGGCTTCAAACTGGAAATCAGTTTTGAGTGGGGTTCCACAGGGATCAGTACTGGGACCTATATTATTCTTAATATATATAAACGATTTGGACGATGATATAGCTAGCAAGGTCTTGAAATTTGCAGATGATACATAAAGTGTTTAGAACGATTTAAAGTGATGGAGATAGACAGCATTTACAAGATGATCTTGACAGGTTGATCAAATGGTCTGAAAAGTGGCAAATGATGTTCAATTTTGGGAAATGTAAATGCCTTCACACAGGACATGCGAACGAATATGTAGAATATACAATGGGGGGAAATGTACTACGTACTACTATAAAAGAAAAAGACTTAGGGCTGACAATTAGTGCTGACATGAAGGTTTCAGAGCAGTGTGGAATTGCAGCTTCAAAAGGAAATCAAATCCTTGGATTGATTAGGCGAAATAAAGAAAAAGAACTCATAATACCGCTGTACAAAACAATAGTTAGGCCTCATTTAGAATATTGTTTACAAGCGTGGAGGCCATACCGAAAGAAGGACATAGATATGCTAGAAAGAGTACAGAGTATAGCGACTAAAATGATACCAAAACTGAGGGATCTTAGTTATGAAAAACGCCTAAAAGAATGTGGTTTAACAACACTAGAGACCAGGAGATTGAGAGGAGATCAGATAGAAGTGTTTAAAATATTGAAGGGTTATGAAAATATTGATAGAAATATGTTTTTTTTTCAGTTAAGAAAGATAGAAACACTAGAGGACATGAAGTTACATTAGTAAAGGAGCAGTGTAGATTAGACGTAAAAAGTTCTCATTTTCACAAAGGACTGCGAATGAATGGAATAGATTATCTGATGATTGTGTGGGTGCTTGTAGTGTGAATATGTTTAAAAATAAAATCGACACCTACCTCAGAAGGGCTGGATATATGTAGATAAAAGGGTTGGACTCTCGATAAGCCAAAGGGCTTCCTTGTCCACCTGCCATCTAGTGTTTTTTAAATCTTGTAAAATCAATGGACGCGAACTGGAATTAGTAAGTCAGTTGACGCAATGACGAGGGTTCCAGGAACGAAATCCTTGCAAGATTTTCGCAAACATTAGTAGCACTGGCGAAATTGATACCAGTTTGGAGAGACAAGAACATCGCACTGAAATCCAAACTTAAACTAGTACGTACACGGGTCCTTTCCATCTTTCTGTATGCATGCGAATCATAGACCCTCCCAGCGGAATTGCAAAGAAGAATTGCTGCAGTTGAAATGAAATGTTACCGAAGAATCCTCGGTATTTCCTACACTGACCACATCACCAAAGATGAAATCAGAAAAATCATCACTCGACACGTGGGACATTACGAAGACCTGCTGACCACAGTAAAAAAGAAGAAACGGAGATGGTATGGTCACGTAACACGAACAAGCGGGCTCACAAAAACAATATTACAAGGAACAGTTCCGGGGAAAAGAAGACAAGGAAGACAGAGGAAGCGATGGTCAGACACTATTGCAGAATGGACTGGGAAGACCTTCGCAGAAACTCGGACATTAGCACACATCCGCGAAGACTGGCGTCGACTGGTGAAACATTCAGCAATGCAGCGCCCCTATGACCCAGGCGGGTTACGGGAGCAGTAGGTAATTACGTAAGTAAGTAAAAAGACGTATAAATAGCTATACCAAAATTATACGCAGTTTACGCTTTCACTAGCAACCAAAATTTGATAACTTTTAAATGTCTGAAAAAGGCATCATTTAGACGTGCTTTTTTTTCGTCAAAAACTCGTCTAAATATTCTTATGCAAAATTAGACGCAGTTTAGACTTTCACTGGCAACCTAAATTCGACATCTCTTAGACGTCTAAATGACGTCATTTAGAAGTCTTTTCTATGACGTTTTTAGACATCTCAAAAAGACGTTGTTTTGATGTATTTGTTATGAAGTCTAAAAGACCTATAAATATTTATGTAAAAATAGACGCAATTTAGACTTTCACTGCAACCTAAATTTACCGTCGTTTAGATATCTTTTGTATGACGTCGACAATATGTAAAATGTGAGATGAAATCTAGTTTTTCACTGGCTATCTAAATTCGATGTAATTAGGCGTCCAAGAAAGACGTCTTTTAGGCGTCAAAATATACCAATTTTGCCAACTGGGATATAATGGAAGTTGAGCAGCAGGGTTCGACATATCGACTGTTCGTCAAGACTGTGCGGACGTTGGACCTGGTTGTTATTTTCAAATGGTTGTACGCTGGGCGCCCAGATAGGGATTTCCATGGGGGCGCGCCCATGTTAAAAGATAATGATTATGCAAATGAGCTCGCTAGGGAATTTTTTTAGAGGATCTCACGCGATAACCCGTCTATCTGCTTTGCTTTGCTCCCTTTGGAGGGAATCTCACGCGATAACCCGGCTATTTGCTTTGGTTTGCTCCCTCTTGGTGGGAATCTCACGCGATAACCCGTCTATTTGCTTTGGTTTGCTCCCTTTTGGTGGGAATCTCACGCGATAACCCGTCGAATTGCCTGAAAGAGGTGAGATGTCACGCGATAACCCTTCGAATTGCCATAGTCTCGTGCAATATCTCGTCCGTTGTCTCGTCTCTTGTCTCGTCCGTACTCTCATGTGATGTCTCATCCATAGTCTCGTGCAATATCTCGTCCGTTGTCTCATCTCTTGTCTCGTCCGTACTCTCATGTGATGTCTCATCCATAGTCTCGTGCAACATGATACACATGCATGCATTGCTGATGTTTCCCCTTCTGGTTACACCTTTCACCATCGACCACGTTTAGTCGGCCGTGGAGGTGGTGTTGGCTTTTTTATATCACAGCAGTTCAAAGTTAAATTACATTCTAACCCTGAATACTCTAGTTTTGAGTCCATCTGTGCTGAAATTTCATATTCTTCTTTCTGCGCACACTTTGTTTGTATCTATCGTCCTCCAGGACATCCGGCCAATTTCTTTGAAGACTTTCAGGATATGTTGGAAAATCTGGCAGTTATTCATTCAGAATTTTACATTCTTGGTGATTTTAATCTACATTTGGATATACCTTCTTCAATTACAACTACATTTGATGATATTCTGGCATCATTTGATTTGAAACAACATGTTACCTTTTCGACACATATACATGGCCATTGGCTTGACCTCTTGATAACCCGTTCAACTTGTAATAATATCCAAGCACCTACTGTTTCAGATGGGTTATCAGACCACCATACTGTCATTGCCAATATTAATGGTTCTATAGCCCCTTTACAAGCGAAACACAATGTGTCTTACAGAGCCATTCATAGGATTGACATTACAGCTTTAATGGCTGATATCCTTATATCTGACCTTATCACAGATCCAAAAAAACATCTATCTGACTTATATAAACAGTACTGTCAAGTACTCAATGCACTACTTGACAAACATGCACCTATAAAATCCAAATGGGTGTCAGAAAGGCCACCGGCTCCATGGATGACTTCCGAAATTATACTATCTAAAAGGCGTCGTCGTTATTTAGAGCGTGTATGGCGCAAATCACGCTTGCCATTAGATAGATCGCGCTATTCTAAGCAATGTCACCTCTGTAACAGACAAATGGCTAAAGCTAAATCAGATTATTTTACAGATATGGTCATAAATAAGTCTGATAATCCGCGTCAGTTATGGAACTGCATCAATAACATTCTACACAGACGGCCTACTCCATCGCTACCTGATCATGTGTCAATTAAGTCTCTATGTGATTCGTTCTCTAGTCACTTCAAGAATAAAATCAGTATTATTCGTTCTGCTTTCCCACGTCATAATACAAGTAATGTCAGTGTGGACTTTCCACAAGTAAATTCTCAACTTGTATCATTTGAACCTGCAACAGTTGATGAAGTTAGGAAAATAATTATGTCCTCCCCAAATAAATCTTGTGCACTTGACCCATTTCCAACAATACTGCTAAAAGCATGTCTCGATACACTAATTGGACCTATAACAAATATTATAAATGCATCACTTTGCTCTGGTTGTTTTCCTGATGATTTTAAATACGCCCATGTCACACCACTTCTTAAGAAATCATCTCTGCCTAAGCAAGACCTAAGCAGTTATAGACCTATTTCTAATCTCAGCTTCATTTCCAAAATACTAGAAAAGGTTGTAGCAAGTCATCTAAGGTCTCACATTAGCACAAATATCTTAACTAATGTGTCACAATCAGCATATAGGCAGTTTCATTCAACAGAGACTGCCCTCTTAAAGGTTCATAATGACATTAACTTGAACATTAATAATGGTAAAGTGACTGCACTTACCTTACTAGATCTCTCTGCCGCGTTTGACACGATTGATCACAGCATTCTCATTGAACGCCTATTAAAGTGGTACGGCATATCTGGCACAGCTCTAAGCTGGTTTTCTTCGTATCTAACTGATAGATACCAAACTATAAAGATTGGGAACTGCTTTTCAGCTGCACTGCCGACTTTATTTGGTGTTCCCCAGGGTTCTGTTCTTGGGCCTTTGCTTTTTACTCTTTACACCACGCCACTAAGCTCTGTTATAGAAAGACATAACTTAGATCATCATCTTTACGCTGATGATACTCAGATCTACATTTCGTTGGCAACCCCGGATACAAATCGCTCCCTTAACCAACTTAGTGATTGCCTTCAAGATATCTTCCATTGGATGATTGACAGCAAGTTGAAATTAAATGCAAATAAAACTGAATTGATCATTATTGGTACTCCAATGCAGCGTTGTAAACTGGATGGTTTTTTCCCTACGCGTATTTTGAATCAGTATATAACGCCAGCAACCTCGGTGCGGAATCTAGGAGTGATCTTTGATAGTAACTTCAATTTCCGACAACATATATCTCAAACATGTCGCTGCTGTTTTTATCATATTCGTGATCTTCGCCGTATTCGCCGGTATATGTCATTTTCTGTTGCTAAGACTATTGCAACAGCGCTTGTTAGCAGCAGACTTGACTATTGCAATTCCCTCCTTTATAATATCGCTAGCAAGGATATCACAAAACTTCAGCGTGTCCAAAATTGTCTAGCAAGAGTAGTTACAAGATCTCCTCGTTTTTCTCGCTCTGTGCCACTTTTGAAGTCTTTGCATTGGCTTCCTGTACGATATCGTATAATATTTAAGATATGTACCATTACATACCAGGCACTGTCCAATAAACAACCATCTTATTTGCATTTATTGCTTACTCCTGTAAGAAAATCTATCCAGCTTCGATCATCTAGTTCTGACCTACTTTTTGTTCCTAGAGTCAACACTAACATTGGAACTAGGGCTTTTTCTGTTGCTGCACCAACTCTTTGGAATATGCTTCCTCTTAGTGTTAGATCAGTTGAAAATATTACAAAATTCCGTCGTCATTTAAAAACATATCTTTACAACCTTGCTTATCCACCGTAGCTCCCTAGCGCCCTGACCCATCTGTTGACAACTGAAAAACTACTTATGGATTTTGAGATTGACCAACCCTTTTGTTTTGATGCGCCTCTGAGCTTGGTTTCCAAGGATTTAGGCGCAATAGAAGTTATCTTGTTATTATTATTATTATTATATCTCGTCCGTTGTCTCATATCTTGTCTCGTCCGTACTCTCATGTGATGTCTCATCCGTAGTCTCGTGCGATATCTCGTCTGTAGTCTCGTGCGATGTGTCTGGTTCTGTAAAAATTTATAAGTCCTACCAACTCGAAAAAATTGGGTGAGTGCGTGAGTGCTTTCGACGTCGCCGTGGTTCTGTATGTATGCATGTCTCTATATCTGGTTCTATGTATGTCTCTATGTATGTCTCTATGTATGTATCTATGTATGTATCTATGTATATAACTATGTATGTATGTCTCTATGTATGTATCTATGTATGTATCTATGTATGTCCCTATGTCTGTATCTATGTATATCTCTATGTATGTATGTCTCTATGTATGTATCTATGTATGTATCTATGTATGTCCCTATGTATGTATCTATGTATATATCTATGTATATATGTCTCTATGTATGTATCTATGTATGTATCTATGTATGTCCCTATGTCTGTATCTATGTATATCTCTATGTCTGTCTCTAAGTCTGTATCTATATTTGTCTCTATGTATGTATCTATGTATATATCTATGTATGTATGTCTCTATGTATGTATCTATGTATGTATGTATGTATGCATATCTCTATGTCTGTCTCTATGTATGTATCTATGTCTGTCTCTATGTATATATCTATGTCTGTCTCTATGTACGTATATATGTATATATATATGTCTGTCTCTATGTATGTATCTATGTATATAAGCTTCCGACGCTTCGTTGGAGGTGACGATGTCAGTTTGATGGTTGAATTGGTTGCCGGAGCTGATGACAGAGACGAAATTGGTTTGGTCGTCGAACTGGTCGTTGAACTGGTCGTTGAACTGGTCGTTGAACTGGTCGTTGAACTGGTCGTTGAACTGGTCGTTGGCTGTTGATCCGGGTTGATTGTCGGGGTCGAGAGGTCGAGTGGGCCCGTGATCGGAGCAGGCTGCGCCTTCGGTAGCAAACTCTCTTGTCTTACAGAAACGTCATCTACGATTACTGATGGATACGTCACTTACACTAGGACCGTTGTTCAAGGTGTACTACCTAAAGACGGGTTACCCACTACTCCTTTGACGACCTATCCGGCAGCTTTCGTTCATTTCGTTTCATTCGAGCGATGAACCGGGTCAACATTGGATCTGCATGTTTATTGCAAAAGACGGACGTGGAGAATACTTCGGCTCATATGGTTTGCCAACTCGACACGTCGAATTCGTGGATTTTCTACAGAGCAACTGCGAGCCTTGGACATTTAACAAGAGAACGCTTCAGAGCCCGCTGTCTAACGTGTGTGGACAATACTGTGTCGTGTACTTGCTGCACCGAAGTCGAAGCGTACCCACGAAGACGTTTGTGAACACTTTCGGGAGTGATTTAGTGAACAATGACTGTCGTGTTTTCTATTTTGTTAAGAGTGCCATGTAATGTTTGCATATAATATTGGCATGCACTTTCTTGTAATACATTAATTAAACAATAACAAAGTCGACTCTATATGTGCGTTTGTGAAATGTTTTATTCAGACACCCAAGAGAAAGTATCCCTGTGAATTATATCATATATTCGTGTTGTCAGATACTCAAGAGAAAGAGTCACTATTTCTCCCATGTAGTATCTCAATATCTCAACATCCGCGTACGAGGTTTTTTATAGCCACGAACGATGGTATTGCGCAATCACAGTGCGGTTCCCGCGCGCAACAAACAAACAAAAAAGTACCAAAGAAAATTCTAGAATAAAATTTAGCGGGGAATTTTCCACTCACTATAAAGCTAGCCTAACTATACCTTTGACCTACGGTTGACCTACGGACCAACTAGTCTCGTGTGTGACCGGTTCAAATGATGTCCGGTATATTTTGACACAAACGAACCTATCTTTTAACATGGGGAAATTTACCCTATCTTTTAACATAGGATTTGTAGGGCTAAATTGATATCTCAAACTCAAAAAGTCGTCGTATACCTGTACGATAAATTGATTTGACGTTTAACATGGAGAAAATGTCGTATCTTTTAACATGGGAAACATTTGTAGGACAGTTTCAGAGGACAATTGTGTGGTAAATTTATACCTCCAACTCAAAATGCGGTCGTATACCTTTACGATAATAGCTCATATCCTTTAACGTGGGGAAAATTCCCTATCTTTTAACATGGGAGCGCCCCGAAGGAAATACCTATCATTTAACATGAGGAACTAACTGGCCACGCCCATAATTGCCAAATAAGGTCATCTATGCAAATGAGACGAGCTCATTTGCATAATCATTATCTTTTAACATGGGCGCGCCCCGGTGGAAATCCCTACCTTTTAACGTGGATTTCCACCGGGGCGCGCCCAGCGTACATGCTGATTAACCTATATTACTACTTACGCCATTGAACCAGTGGACTTGAGTTTGACCTGTGGGTGTGCTGGGATTAAGGATTCGTCCGCCATTACCGAAAGAGTACCCTTGAAAATACTGTTTTGGTGTGATGTGTGAATTTTGTTCGAGCACTTTGACATGGCACATGTTAGTCCAGTGAATACTGAATGTAGTACTGCATTAGGTCTTTCACGAGGTAGCAATAAATATACGATAGTCGTACGCGTATTCGCATAGTGGCTATTTTGCAGCACGCACCAATATTTCAAAATCCGTCACCAGATTGGGGCGAAATTGAGGGGAGTCAGGTTTGGGTGGATTTTTCTGAAAAATGAGGTATGAGAATTTCACGAGTTTTCCATAGCACTTGTGTCAATGGAGGTTAAATATGCTGTGGAATTTCCAAGAAAATCGATAGACAAATGTTGCAGGAAATGACGGAAACGTTGTAATGGCAGCCTATGTAAAATGTAAATGTGGTCTTACCCCTGCTAGTGGCAGGGTGGGTGGAATGACTAATCAATGTCGGGGCTGCCTTCGCATGTTAACGCCGGCGTGTCTGTGGAACTACACGTGTAGTTTTATTACCACTCGTTCGCTGCTTATTTATTTATGTCTGTCTATGTACAATTTAAATGTGGTCTTACCCCTGCTAGTAGCAGGGTGGGTGGAATGACTAATCAATGTCGGGGCTGCCTTCGCATGTTAACGCCGGCGTGTCTGTGGAACTACACGTGTAGTTTATTACCACTCGTTCGTTGCTTACTTATTTATGTCTTTCACCCCTACTGAGGCATAGGCCGCCAACAACTGCGCTCCAGCGTCTACTGTCCTGTGTCATTTTCTCTACTTGGTTCCAGGTGTAGTCTATCCTGATGGTGTCTGCTTCAAGTTCTCGGCGCCATGTGTTTCGTGGTCGACCTCTTTTCCTCTTTCCCTGCGGGTTCCAGGACAGCTCTTGCTTGGTGAAGTTTGTGTCTAATTTCCTCGTTCGTTCAGCGAGCAATAGTTTAATCTTTCGGCATCGTTTAACTATAAGACCATCCTTTCTCGTTATAAGGTCATCTACATATGTGATGAAACACGTAAGACTCACGCGGTGATTAGTCCCGTGGTCATCACTAGGGAAAACATGGGAACAAAGGGAAATATCGTCGGCCATTTGCCATTAATCTCAATTTTTTTTTCAGTAATGTTTTCTTTTCGCTATTTTTACTATTAATATAACGATCATGTAAAAACGAGTGTCACACAATTGATCTGAGCAAGACAGAGATAAATACATGACCTTTACCTGCCTAATATGTTAATTTCTACACATTCTTGCTGTCGTCCTGTTATTACCTGGAATGCATTTCAATGTGTCGTATAGATTGTCTGATTTCATACACATTGTAGGGCCTTTAACCTCCTCAACACAATATACATCTTAATTAACCTCTAGTCTTCTAGACATTTGTTTCCCCTCCAGTTTCAATAATTTAGACAACCTGATGCATGGTTCGTGAAATCGGTTCATTACTCAGTGTAAATGCACGCAACACGCAACGGGGTGTGTCAAGACCCGGCACCGTCCGCTGACTTCGGAAGAGGAAGTTCACTAACTAATCTACGTCAGATTCTATATGAATGTGACCATTCAGCGTCAATAAAAATACCCGGATACCACTACTTCGAGTGCTATCATTGAGCAACAGTGAAGTTATATTGTTGTAGCTGTCCTCGCGCGCTACAGCAACAGGGCGTACCGATTGTAAAAAAAATACTGAAACTTGACTAACGTAAACAACACTGCGCGATCTCACTCTTTATTATTCGAGCACACACTCTACCCTGACCCATGTCAGTCCAGTACACACTCTACCCTGACCCATGTCAGTCCAGTACTCACTCTACCCTGACCCATGTCAGTCCAGTACACACTCTACCCTGACCCATGTCAGTCCAGTACTCACTCTACCCTGTCCCATGTCAGTCCAGTACACACTCTACCCTGACCCATGTCAGTCCAGTACTCACTCTACCCTGACCCATGTCAGTCCAGTACACACTCTACCCTGACCCATGTCAGTCCAGTACACACTCTACCCTGTCCCATGTCAGTCCAGCACACACTCTACCCTGACCCATGTTAGTCCAGTACACACTGTACCCTGACTCATGTTAGTCCAGTACACACTGTACCCTGACTCATGTTAGTCCAGCACACACTCTACCCTGACCCATGTTAGTCCAGTACACACTCTACCCTGTCCCAAGTTAGTCCAGTACACACTCTACCCTGACCCATGTTAGTCCAGTACTCACTCTACCCTGACCCATGTTAGTCCAGTACACACTCTACCCTGACCCATGTTAGTCCAGTACACACTCTACCCTGACCCATGTTAGTCCAGCACACACTGTACCCTGACTCATGTTAGTCCAGTACACACTGTACCCTGACCCATGTTAGTACAGCACACACTCTACCCTGTCCCATGTCAGTCCAGTACACACTCTACCCTGACCCATGTTAGTCCAGTACACACTCTACCCTGACCCATGCCAGTCCAGCCCAACTTACGACAGCATGGCAGCTCAGCCTCACCTCCCAGCCCAAGCTGGAGGGAAACCCCGAACTGCACTCCCTGCACAAGGTGTACGCCGGCCAACTCTCTCCGCCTCTGTGTGACAAATCATATATATATATATATATATATATATATATATATATATATATATATATATCTGTATCTGACTACTGGTTATTTCAAACTAGCCAAACTATCTCTCATAATCAGGCCACTTCTCAACTATCCCCTTACACCACTATCACATGTCCAACATTCACAATCAACTTTTCACTTCCTTAGAGAGGATAAATTCATCCAGGCTTAGCTCTTGACAACCCTTTCTGCTATCTAAAAGAGTCATATTATGAATGCAGCCTATGAATAACGCTGCCTTGCCATCTGTATATTATGTCACAATATAACATTCATTAATATAATACATATTATAACATTCATTAATATTATAATTTATAATAAGCCCTGACATAAATGTTGCACTACCCTATAATCAGGCTATAGGTAGTTATCTTTAGGAACTATGTTTTGTAGTGCATTCATAATAAAAGGCTTGAGTTGACTTGACTGTTATCAAATGTGTGCTACGCCTACGTGTAAGTCTGTGTGCTTGAACAGCTGAATTCATCTAATATACACGAACTATTATTTCATGGTGGCAGCGATGCTATGCCGGACAAATGATCGTTATAGAATGAAACGTCGACAGATGTGCTAAATACAGCAGTGCATGCAGCGCCGCGTATTAATACAAATGAAAAGTACAATAGCCCACATTGGCCAAACGTTCAATAAAGCTATAGCACTTGGCCAAACACGCACAATTACTTTAATATCCTACAATGGACTGGGTAGGCGAAATATAGCAGAGACATTAAAACTAATTAAACAGTGTATGACTCTCGTGCTAACCGATGAGGGTGTGACCGATCCGGCAAGACAGGCCATGAAAATACAGTCGGCAACGACGATATGAAGCGCATCAACTCCTCGGCACTTTCTGAGGAAGAGAAGACAGATCCTGCAAAGTTGTACAAATTGTTTGAGGATCAAGTAGACATCCGTTTGAATTTTCGCAATCCACAGAATGAAATTAATGGCGTTTCGGCAAAGCGTGCGCAAAACAACTGATGAATCGAGAACAGAGCTCGCCAAAAAGGCAGCCTATGTGACTTCATATAATGGAAATTAGATGAGAGAATAATAGAATAGATTACAGCAACTACACACCATCAAGCGCTGCAGAAGCACCTTCTCGACCAGAAACAAGGCTACCAAGTATAAATTGTATTGCAAGAAGCACGCAATTACGAGGCTATGGTAGTCGGAAGAGAAACACTGCAGAGCTTCAGAAGACCGCATCACACGGCTATCAACGAGACAAGACAAAGAAAGGTGTGCCGAAATTGTATTATCTTGCAGCATACGTACCTCACTTCGCAGACAAAGTGGCACCACTGAGAGAACTACTCAAGAAGGACGTCTCGTTCCTGTGGCAAGAAGATCACCAGCGCACCTACGAAGATCTCAAGATATGCACCTACAGCGAGTCGTGTCTGTCGTACTGCAACCCACAGATGGAGACAGTCCTAGAAGTTGACGCTTCGCGAGAGGCCTGTGTGCATGCCTTCTAAAGGAAAACAAACCTGGGGCGTTTGTACCAAAGACACATACACCGACACAGTCAGCGTACTTGAACATAGAGCGTGAGACTTTTGCTATCGTGAGCGGGATCCAAAAGTTCCACACAGACTTCTTAGGAAAGCAGTTCGTTGTCATAACAGACCACAAGCCTCTGTTAATGACACACAACAAGCCGTTAAAGAGGCCACCTCCACGTCTACAGCGACTCCTGATCAAGACCTGGCAGCCAGATGATCGTAGCTTCCAATCCGGAGAATAATGCGGAGATTCCACTAGATGTAACAGTGGACGACATCCTGACAGACGAGAACGATGAAAGGCTCCACAACATGAACATCATCTACTTCAGCACCGAGAAACGATTCCAGCTCAGAGAATTGTCTGTCTCAGACCACACAATGCGAACTCTTTAGCAAGTGGTCTACAACGGTTGGCCAGACACGATTAAGAATGTACCACAAGACCTTTGCCCATAGTGAAACGAAATTTACATCTCCGACGAAGTAATCTTCAAAGGGAGACAAATCATCATACCTGACGCATTGAGACAGGACATCCTGCAGCAACTCCATGAAGCCAACCTCGGAATCGAGAATACCCGACGACCCATGTGAAAGGCCAAACATCCACAAAGACATTGAGACAATGGTCAAATCATGCGCAGCATGCCAGGAGAATCAGGCGGAACATTAACAACTTCTTGTTGTCCATGACATGCCATCCACACCGTGGACAAAAGTGGCTAGCGATATGTTCGAGATTAAAGGCGACAATTACCTGATCATCACAGAATATCAGTCCAAATTCCATGTCGTTCAGGAGACAACATCGACCAGCAGCACGATTGAACACATGACAGCGGATTGGTTCAGCATCTTCGGACCACCGCTGGAAATAGTCACTGATAACGGACCGGAATACGTAGGCAAGCCATACTACGATATGTGCCGCACGTGGAACATAAAACACACGACGACATCACCACGGTATCTACAGTCAAACGGACTGGTAGAATGACAGGTGAGGACCGCGAAGGGTTATGTTGAAAAAGTGCAAGAAAATTGGACACGACGCGAAAATAGCACTACAACATTACCGATGTACACCGATCGACACCGGTCTAGCAAGCCCAACGAGATCATGTTCAACCGCCCAGTACGTACAAACTTGCCTACCCACCACCCGACATTGCAGAATTAGCAGGTGACGAATGAAGGGATACAGCACCGGAGAGATCGCATGGTGAACTACCACAACCAAGGTGTAGAACCGAAGCTAGCACCACTACATGTTGGTCAAGGAGACACACCAGTGGTATTAAGAAGAGGTGATAGGTACCTGCGCAGAACCAAGATCCTACATTGTACAAACACCGAACGGTACGAGACTACGCAGGACCTGGTCACATCTCAGAGAACTACTGCGTGCCACTCCATCGAAGAGTATTATCGAAGAGACAGCAGAACCACCACACCGAGTGACGTTCCAAGAAGACAACACCGACGACCGATGATGACGCAAAACGTCACGACGACCGGCGACACTACAGCGACTGCGAAGGGACCGTCCCGAAAGCCGTTGACGTCGATACGTAGATCTGGACGCACGATCCGGAAGCCATCCCGGTACATTGATGAATAGTAGCACGGACTTTATCTTGTTCTTGCGACTCTAGTTTAGCAGAACGCATTTTAACATATAATTATAATTATGCCATTCAGACAATAGTTTAGTAATGTTTTATTAGTGTACAGACACTAATTGTATACTAGTAATTCGTCTACGTGAGATGACTCTGTTTTTATAGATCCAGATCACTATGATCTTGATACTATTTTTATGTATGCTTCCTGCGATGGGAGGTGTTGTAATACCCTACAATCAGGCTATAGGTAGTTATCTATAGGAACTATGTTTTGTCACGCATTCATAATAAAAGACGTGAATTTGCTGGACTGTCATCAAATGTGTGCTACGCGTATGTGTAAGTCTGTGTGCTCGAACAACTGAATTCATCTATCACTTCAATGATATGCCATATATTGGCATCATCGATACAAATACAAAACATAGATGTTCGTTGTTCGCTGTGAGCCTAATTAAGGCTGCAGAAAGACGCATAAAGAGATTCTTCTTCGTTTACTTATGACTCATCTTTTGGTTGTTTTATTAATATCGTCGTTTAATTACTAAATGACCTTCACCAACAACTACGTGTTGGTATTTATCGTAGCAAACGAGCTCAGGGTTCTGCTAAAATCTCAGCAAGATTTAACAAGATTGCCACCCAGAGAATTAACTCTAGGTAGCAGGTGGACAAGGAAGCCTTTGGCTTATCGAGAGTCCGACCCTTTTATCTATGTGTATCCCGCCCGTCTGAGGTATGTGTCGATTTTATTTTTAAACATATTCACACTACTAGCACCCACACAATCAGCAGGTAATCTGTTCCATTCATTTACAGTCCTTTGTGAAAATGAAAACTTTCTTATATCCAATCTACTCTGCTCCTTTGCTAATGCAAGATCATGTCCTCTAGTCCTTCTATCTTTCTTAACTGAGAAAAACATATTTCTATCAATATTTTCATAACCCTTCAATATTTTTAACACTTCTATCTGATCTCCTCTCAATCTCCTGGTCTCTAGTGTTGTTAAACCGCATTTTTTTAGGCGTATTTCATAACTAAGATCCTTCAGATTTGGTATAATTTTAGTTGCTCTCCTCTGCACTCTTTCTAGCATATCTATGTCCTTCCTGCGATATGGCCTCCACGCTTGAATACAATATTCTAAATGAGGCCTAACTATTGTTTTGTACAGCGGTATTATTAGCTCTTTTTCCTTATACGTTATGTTTCGCCTAATTAATCCAAGGATTTGATTTCCCTTTGAAGCTGCAATTCCGCACTGCTCTGAAATCTTCATATCAGCACTAACGGTTAACCCTAAGTCCTTTTCTTTTACAGTAGTACTTAGTACAGTACCCCCCATTGTATATTCTACTTCTTCGTTCCCATGTCCTATGTGGAGGCATTTATATTTACCAAAATTGAACATCATTTGCCATTTCAGACCATTTGATCAACCTGTCAAGATCATCTTGTAAATGCTGTCTATCTCCATCACTTTTAATCCTTCTAAACACTTTTGTATTATCCGCAAATTTCAACACCTTGCTTGTTATTTCATCATCCAAATCGTTGATGTATATTAAGAATAATATAGGACCTAATACTGATCCCTGTGGTACCCCACTCAATACCGATTTCCAGTTTGAAGCCTCCCCATCAACTACTACACGTTGTCTTCTGTCAATCAGCCATTGTTCTATCCAGTTTATTATACCTGTTCCTATGCCATGGGCCTTTAATTTAAGCAGTAATCTTTGATGTGGTACTTTGTCAAAAGCTTTTTGAAAATCTAAGTAGACGATATCTACTGGTGATCCCTCATCTACCCACTAAGTGATGTCTTCCAAAAAACATAACATATTTATTAAGCATGACCTCGCTTTAAAAAAACCATGTTGAGATGGGTTTATCAAGTTTTGTTTAACAAGAAAATCCACCATGTGATCTTTAATTAGTCTTTCTAATAATTTACAAATCACTGATGTTAAACTCACTGGTCTATAGTTCTCTAACTTGTTTCTCGAACCTGTTTTGAATAACGGTATAATGTTTGCTTCTTTCCATTCTAAAAGAACCACTCCCTCTTCTAATGACAAGTTGAAAACTGTTGCAAGTGGTATGCTAATTTGTTCTACAATTTCCAATAGTAGTTTGGGTGGAATACCATCCACTCCAGGTGATTTATTATCCTTCGTAGCCCTTATTTTCTTAGCTACCATTTCCGGGGTTACAATTAATTGTCCTAAATAGTCTGAATCTGCCCCCTTGAACTTAGCCTCTGGTATTGGCAGTGAACTAATATCTTCCCTGGTAAACACTGAACTAAAGTACTCATTCAGGTCTTCTGCCATTATGAATCCCTCTGATATTATATTTCCAGCACTATCTTCTAGAGGACCGACCTTATCTTGAACTTTCTGTTTGCTTTGAACATACGCATAAAAACTCTTGCTGTCATGTTTTATATTACTAGCTAATTGTTGTTCATAGCTTCTCTTTGAATTTCTAATTTCAGCTGTAGCTTGGTTAAGTGCTTCTTTATAATTGTTGTAGTCTTCATCATTTCCAGTACATCTATATGACTTCCACATCATTTTTTTATACTTAATTTTTCTAATGGCTTCTTTCGATAAGTGTTTCTTTTTGGACCGTTTTCCTTGTTTTTTTAAGGGTACAAATTTATCGATTATGCACTTAATTTCACTCTTTAATATATTCCAGCATTCTGTTGCCGTCTTATTTGTCAGTGTCTTATTCCAGTCTATCTTTGCTAAATATTTCCTCATGTCCTTATACCTTCCTTTGTGGACATTTCTCCTATACTGCTTTTTGCTATTCCTTTCTGATTTTACTTTGATGGTAAAATGTATCTGGTTGTGATCGCTACTCCCCAGTGGCTCACATATCTTGACATTGTCAACTAATTCATTATGTGAGGACAAAACTATGTCTAACACATTCTCACCCCTGGTTGGTTCTAGCACATGTTGAGAAAGGAATGTATCTTGAACTAAAACTAAAAACTTGTGGTCCTCTCTCCCCATACTCTGTAGAGATTTCCATTGTATATGCCCATGGTTAAAATCCCCCCTAATAATACAGTCCCGTTTGCTTACTTCCCTTATAGCGTTTTGTATTTTTTCATTCTCTTCTATGCTTATGTTTGGACTTCGATAAACTAACCCAACTGTTAACGTTGAGTTTCCTGTAACTATGTTACACCAAACAGCTTCTTCGCAATCTGCTTCTCTTTCTAATTTTATTTCATAAGCCTGAATAGATTCTTTAATATATAAAATAACTCCACCTCCCTTTCTTCCTATTCTATCTTTTCTAAACATTACATATCCTGTCAGTCCCAATTCAGCATCTGATATTTCGGTGGTGGTCCAGGATTCGGATATACCTATTATATCAGGGTCAATATCTTCTACCATAATGTTTAGTTCATTTCTTTTGTTTACTATACTCCTTGCATTTAAACAAACACATTTATATCCAGCTTCAGAAGAGTTTTCCAGACTGTTATTTGTTGATTTATTTGTGCTGTCTTTATCTATGCCTCCATTTTCAGGCTTTTCTGTGAGTCCCCCCTGCGAATCTAGTTTAAATAGATGCAACCTGTCCCACTGTCAACAGATTGTAGCAGATTCTCTGAGAACACTGCTGCCCCCTTTCCACTAAGATGGAGGCCATCTCTCATGTACATATCTTCCCTCCCAAAAAATATCCCCATAAATCTGTGAATCCCACCCCCTCTTCTTCACACATCTGCTCAGCTAGTGCATTGATCGCCATCCTCTTGCAGTTTCTATACGTTGCCCCCCTTCCTCCCATTACGGGCAAAATTCCTGACAAAATAACCTGTTCGACTCTCGTCTTCTTTAGCTTCCTCACTAACTGTCTATACTTCTGTACTATCGCAGTTGTTCCCTCCCTGTCTGCATTATTTGTTCCTACGTGTACCAGTATAGACCCCCCCTTGCCATGTCCCAATACCTTATCTACCCTGTCAGTTACATGTTCAATCCTAGCCCCCGGTAAACAAACAACGATGTCATTCCCCTCGCTCAGTGTCTTGTCCGTCTTTCTCATAATGGAGTCACCCATAAACACCCTCTCTTTCCTCATTGCCCCCTCAATCAATGCCTTAGAATAGCTCCTTCTTCGGTTTGCATCTGTCTGGTTGTTGTCTTTCCCCCCTGCCGTCTTCTCTCCTGTCACATTCTCTTCCGATCCATTCTTTCCTGTCGCTTTTTCTCTTGTCACCTTTCCTCCTGTCAGCGTCCCTTTTATCGACTTCTCTTCTATCACATTTGCTCTCACTTCCTTTTGTCCCTTCTTCTTTCGTCCCGTCTCATTTTCCTCTTTCCTCTCCCGTTCCATCTTCCCTCCCTCCTTCTCTACAGTCACTTTCTTCCCTGTCACCTTCACGCTTGTCACGTTTTCTGTTGTCGATTTTCCAATTTCTTCCCCTCCAATCACCTTCTCTCCTCTCAATCTCCTTTCCTAAGTTTTCTTGCCACTGCTATTCTCCTTCAGTCTTGCAGTATCCTCAACTCTCTCTCCCTGTCGTCTCTCTCCATTCGACCTGTCTCCTTGCTAATTCCTATCTCCATTCCCTTCACAATATCTGTCAACCTAACTAACTCCTTCTGCAAACACTCCACCTTCCAACATCCATTGCACTGAAAGGTGAATCCTTCCTCCTTTCCACACCCGGACAATGCAAAATCTACCCAGCTGTGGCAGTGATCGCACACCAAGTGTCGCTTTGCCTTGACTTGCCGCTTGCAAGGCGCCATATCCCGATCAGAATTTATTTAATAACTTAACTAACTTAGTCTTTATAAAGACTGTTTCCTGTGTACTACAGCACACTTTAGGTTACAAATTTCAATTACACAGCCGACTATTTATCCTAACACGAACGCTAACATCACCGGTAGTGACCTAATTTAAATACAATCAGTTACGTTATGTTAGGCTGCTTTATTTATTTAGGTTACGCCGCCCGACTAACCTAAGATATAAATATTAGTTCTGTATGTGCGCGTCACACTACAAAGTCAGATCAGGATAACGGTGACAATTGCTAGCCGTCCACATTCGTTCAATTAAGGTTAATCTCAATAAACTGCTCGACGGGTATTTGTTCTACACTCGCTCTCTCTATTCAAAGAAAGGCCAAGTTGCTGGGCAGGATTGTCTCATGGGCACTCTCAGAAGTACGCGGTAATTAGTCCCGTGGTCATCCGGTGAACAAACATTATCCCACTAGGGAAAACATGGGAACAGGGAAATATTATCGGCCATTTGCCGTTAATGTCAATTAATGTTTTCAGTAATGTTTTCTTTTCGCTATATTTACTATTAATATAATGACCGTGTAAAGTCGAGTGTCACACAATCATTCTGAGCAAGATAGCAATACATACACGACCTTCCTTTACCTGCCCATTATGTTAATTTCTACACTTGCTGTCGTCCTGTTATTACCTGGAATGCATTTCAATGTGTCGTTTAGATTGTCTGATTTCAGACACATTGTTGGGGCCTTTAACCTCTTCTACACAATGGACGTAACCTCTAGCCTTCTAAACATCCATTTCCCTGCAGTTTCTATAGTCTAAACTACCTGTAGCGTTGTGTTGCATGGTTCGTGGAATCGGTTCATTACTCAGTGTAAATACACGCAACACGCAACCGGGTGTGACAAGGCCAGACACCGTCCGCTGACTTTGGAAGAGAAAGTTCACCAAGTAAACTACGTCAGAGTCTATATGACTGTCACAATTCAGCGTCAATTGAAATACCTGGTACCACTCCTTCGAGTGCACCCCGCGGCTCTCTTTGAGCAACAGTCAATTGATATGCCATATATTGGCATCATCGATACAAATAAATAAAAATGAAAACCCTGAACTGTTTAAAAAAAAAATTACAAACCAATTTCTATTCTTCCATGCTTCTCAAAAATACTAGAACACATAATGTACAATAGGCTTTATAGTTTGTTAACAAACCAAAATATATTATCAGAAAAGGAATATGGATTCAGAAAAAATTATTCTACATACATGGCACTAATTGATTTAGCTGATAAAATATCTAGTAACATTGATAATACAAAGTACACCATAGGTGTATTCCTTGACCCCTCTAAGGCTTTTGACACACTAGAACATGATATATTAATAAAAAAACTTCAATGCTATGGTGTAAGAGGTACTACCTGCAACTGGTTTAAAAACTACCTTAAGAACAGAAAACAGAATGTATCGTACAATAAGACTGAATCAGAATATAAGGAAACCTCATGCGTTCCGCAAGGATCAATAGTAGGTCCATTACTCTTCATCCTATGTATAAATGATATTGAATATGTATCGGATGTTTTATATCCTATACTTTTTGCAGATGACACTAGTCTTTTTCATGCTTTGACACACTTATTGAAGAAGTTAATGTGCAATTAAATAAGCTTTCGTTAAACATAAAAAAGACTAATTTTATTATATTCACAGCAAACGGCAAGAAATACAGTATTGACAAAGCTGAAATAAAAATAGATGGAAACAAAATAAAACACGTTCAATGCACTACATTTCTCGGAATAATTATATCTTATTCTTCCTAAACTGGAAGATTCATATTGACAATAACAAAAAAAATTATAAAATAAAATAGCACGTAATGTAGGAATGCTAAACAAACTAAACAATTTCTTCCTATCTCCATTATGAAAACTATTTACATTGCATAAATTTCATCACATTTACAATATATTGTACTGTATGGGCAATTCCAAAATACAACATGATGCATATATAGACTATATAATTAAATCTTTGAAATAGCACAGCTTTTAGGTGGGGCTCTCTCTCGAACATTAATTATTATACGAAGATGAGATTTTCAAAGACGATAGTTTCTTTATAAACTGCTTCTCATTTGTAGTATTTCGATACTAAGGATGGTGATCAATCAGACAATATTTACAAGACACGATGGGTATCCATTTTTGACAGGCACAGCCATACATTTTATTCAAGCCTCTGATTGGCTAATAATACAATACGGTTCACGGAGTAGCCACCAGACGTCACTAGCTCACGGTGAGAATGCTATCTTAGTACATAGTTAATCAACAGGTGTCGGCACTGTACTGCTGTGAACACCATAACTATGACATCATTAAAGTGTTTTCCGATGAGGTAAAACCAGAAACTGTTGGGGTATAAAACCGTCTAGCGGTAGCTGTCTGGTTAAGAGGTAATAACCGTTTTACTCTATTTAAGACCCCTAGCGTCCTTGAAAACATATTTGAAGCTTTTTCAATGTGACTTTTCCAGTTACATTGTTCATTAAAAGTTATTTCAAGAAAGATAAATTGTCACTTTGTCAGTAGTAGTGTTATCTGTGGTTAGCAATGGGTAAGTCACGCTTTTTTCCCGCTGTTTTGAAAAGCATATACTTAGGCTTGCTTAGGTTAAAAGATAATTTGCTAAGTTTTAGCCATTCATTAAGTTCGTTTAGTTCTATTAGTCCAGGACTTTTATGGTTGGACCTGGAACAAATTGTAACAGAAGCAATTTAAACTGTTTTGGTTACATTGAAGGTACCTATAAAACATATCAAAAGTCTTCAGCGATGAAAATTGTGGAAGTGACTTGAAACGAGGAATCAACATCTCCCATTTACAGCATTGATATCTATATTTGAAAGTGCATATTTTTCTAATATTCAATTTCATGGTGATTGAAATTGGGTATTCATAATATGCATATGAATGTCTCTAAACACAGATCGAGGTGTTTTCTGCTGGACCAACCCAGAGAACGAACGCGAAGACGCTCAAAAGTAAGTAAGCTTGCATAACGGTACTTTCACGTTTTATGTAGGCGCCCAAGCTTCAATTAAATAATTTATGTTTAGTCATATCGATGTTAACACATTCTCTCATGATATCGTATTAACGAATAGCAACAATGCTCTAGTATTTATACATATTTGCAAAGTATGATCAAAAAGTGAGCGATAATAAATGGTTATCGAATATGGGTTCCGGGTTTTGCGCTATGTTGTTAAGCTGAACGCTTGCATGTAATAGTATAATATAAAATAACAATAAATGTATATAATATACATAATGTATATTAATAATTGTTAACATATATATACAACATTTATATAAACATATTTGTTGTTTTTTCAGATGTTCCCGTTGTTGTTTGAAGCATGGCAGAACCAGAAACGGATTCCTGTGTGTTCTGCCAGGAACCCCTAAGCAATGGCCAAAGGGTAGGGTAGCCAACCCGGACCAAGTCTCCAGACTTCGTTGTTGCGATCAGCAGAGCAGACGTTTAACTTCAAAACTGATTGTTTATTCTGTGGGACGACAGTATGTTTTGACACAAAGAAAAGCAACAATATGTGTATACTGCGGCTACCAGAGAATGCAAGGAAACATTGTTGCAGCAATTTTCTACAAGAAGAGACGCCTGGGCTGATCGTGTTTGGGTCCGGTTGCTCGCTGTGCATGATCTGCCTGCAGCTGACGCCGTATATCACCAAACATACAGCGTCAACTTCCGCACCGGAAAAGTTGTCCCCCAAAAGTTTGTGCGTGGTGAAGACGTCCAGAAAAAGCTGAAAGGTGGGAGACCAAGCAAATCAACAAACACAGGCCGTACTGTATGTGAAGTCAAAGCTGAAGCATTTCTTCATGTAATTCAATGTCTGCAAGATAACGACGACGAACAAACAACTGTCTCAGATCTGGTTAAGAAAATGGCCGAATACCTGACAGGATCTAACACTGAGCCATATTCTATAAACTATATGAAGGCTAGACTGAGGGAACATTTTGGTGTCCAAGTGATTATCATTACTATAAATCACAAATATCAAATGTGATAACTATGCGGCAGACGGTTGGAAATTGTCTGCTTGAGTTTCATGCCAGTCAATCGGATGATCCAAAGAGCGAGAGAATCCGCATAATACAGGCTGCTGCAAAATTCATCCGGGGGGACATCAAGGCAGTAGACACATCATGTGAATCGTACCCAGCATCAAATGAAATCGAATCTGAAGAAGCTTGTCTCGCTACTTACCTTCTAGTTTGAAGATGTTGCTTGAAGGAATCGTGAAGGGAAGAGGTGTTGGTGCAAAGGTAGCATCCATTGGACAAGCCATCATGCAAGCAGCGCGACCCCGGGTGTTGTTTGCCCCACTTCAGATTGCATTAGCAGTGCAATTACACCATCATTTTGCATCTCGTTTCCTCATTGATTCGCTTCACAATCAACGATTCTGCAGTTCGTACAAATAGGTCAAACGGTTTGGACAGAATGCGGCTGTAGATCAAGACACTGACATACCCAATTACACCACAGAGTTTGTTCAGTATGCAGCTGATAACGTCGACCACAACACCAAGACTCTAGATGGGAATGACACATTCCATGGCACGGGCATCATAGCCATGGTCACACCAGGAACAAAAGCGAGTCGCCCAATCCCTAGAGTCCAAGTGAGCACGAAGGATATATTGACAACTGGGTATATACACATCCAGTACCGCCGAGTAGACAACCGGGCTTTGGCAGAGCTGACGTACGAGACCGTGACTACGCATAAAGTCCAGGATCCTACGGCAAATTGAGATACGCTGTGGCAAACATCGCTCCTGTTCGGACCATCAAGGCCCTCGTGGTCTGGACTAATGCAAGTAGTCCATCACGGTGCCCATCCACCTAAGGCATCTGTCGTGTTTCTACCTATGATCGCCATGAGCTCAAGCGACACCACGTGCATCTACTCCACCCTCAACTACGTCACCCAACATGCCCAACGTCATGGTATGCCCACTATCATAACCTTTGACCAGCCATTATGGTGGAGAGCATTATTAATCATACTTTCTTAACCTCATGGAAGCCCACTGCGACGCATAGTGCTTAAATTGGGTGCTTTCCACATGGAGATGAGCTTTCTTGGAAGCATAGGTCACCTGATGGCTGGATGGGTTTGAAGGAGTTGCTAGAGTTGATCTATGCATCAAAAGCAGTGGAGCACATCATGAGAGGAAAAAGGCCATTTGAAGAGCAGTACGTGAAAAACTCATGTTAGATGCAGTTCTGAATGGGCTCCTACTGTCCAACTCCTTAGAGGTCCCCCTTCCCTAGCCACACGATGCACTACAACAGCAAGATGTTGATCCAACAGGTGAAATTGCATTAGCAGCCGACGGTGAGGTCCACCCAGACTTAGTTGTGGCACGCCAGTTGTATGAAGAGCTGATAACTGGAAGGAAGTCTGTCGAGGAAGTCTCCAAAGCTGACGTCTTTGACAGAATCAAAAAGACTGCTTCGTCAACACATTGTGTCTTTGTCGAATGACCGCACAGCACAGAACAGTACATGGGTATGGTCCGGATTCTTCGAAAATTCACAAATGCAGAGCGCATGGCAAACTGGTATCTACATATTGAAGCTATGTCGGAGATGCTACCTTATCTGGCTGCCTCAGGTTTTTTTTTTTTATGCTCAGTCAACCAGGCTTTATTTGCAATCCATGTTTAGCTTAAAGAAAGATCATCCTGATGTACACAACAACTTTGTCTCAGGATTTCATGTTGTCAGACGAGGTAACCGCACCTGGGCAGGCTTGCCAGCCTGTGCAGCGATTAACAGCTCAATGCAAAAACTGGAGTTAAACACAACACAATTGAACAACACAAGGACATGACCAAATCAAGACAGCATTGCGACATGAAAGACAAACACACCCTATTGTTGGCTCTAGAGGACAGAAGCCCATTTGGAAAGAGCTCAACCCTGCGGAATGTCATGACCGCAGTGCATGCCAGCTCTACTGTTGATGTGGATTGCACGAAATCCATTGGCCAGAAGATTATGGCGTCCATGACTCGCAAATCTGTCATGCAGTACAAATTCAAGCGCTGTGACCAAGCTGTCACTCTTCAGACAAAATCAACCGTGTGTGTTGGCATTGACCAGGTTCAAGTGGACCCAGAGCTCCTCTTTCAGCGTCTAATTGTCGCAGCAAGATCGATTGATGACATGGAGATAATGTTCCACTTTGAGCTGTGTAGCCAGCCACCCACCGGCTTTGTTTGACGATTCTCTCATGCTGCGCGCACCCCAGAAAGATGTACTTGCTGAAGCCATCTGGTGTATGTTAGCACCCGAAATTGGTTAGGTTCAGTATGTATTGGATGGTTGCGGATTCACCCACATATCGAGAGCTATGCATGCTGTACTGTGATTACGTCACACCTAAGTTTGATCAAGCCATCGTTGTCTTTGATGGATATCACAATCCATCCAACAAGCACATGGCGCATCAGAGACGAGCTGGAGGAAAAGCCGAAGCAGACGACACGTTCATCGGTGAATAGGATATTTGCAACATGGAGGATGCCAGACGAAACGAG
>OZ023215.1:1367895-1413216 GCA_963995525.1 Escarpia spicata
TTACAGTTGGCCTGAGCCTGAGAGCCAAAGATCATCTGAACTCGTATTCAGGGTACGGCCGCCTACCGGCGAACACTTCAAACCCGTGCATTTTGCCAGACAATTGTGATGGGCGCAACCGTGCTGCCACCTCGTGTAGTCTGAACAAGTCAGGCTATTGTGATAACTACAAACGGTGGCGCTACCTCACGGAGTAAGGTTAAAAGAGGCTACTTCCACAATAATAAGATGATTGTTCCCGTTAAATAACACAAATGAGGGACAAAAGACGCTACAGGCGCTACAAGGAACAGCTGAAGTTGGGAACAGCAGAAACAACTGGAGAACGACTACCGGGAAAACTTCCCAGGACTTTGCATCCCAGAAGAGAAGGAGATCCGCAGAAGCGTAGGCGGAAGAAATAATATGCTAAGGCACCTTCATGCCAACTCTACATTTGCCCTTCCTGCTCTAGAACCTGCAAGTCCAGAATAGGCCTCTATGGCCACAGAAGGCGTGCCGTCATCCCAAGGATCAGATGTCTCTCAATGATCTTCGCAAGCGGAAGGGTGTTCTCATTCACGATTTGCCTTCATTAATAACGTTCTCGATGCATGCAATACATTTGTCTTTTAGTGGTGTTTCCGAATGTAAAACATGGTTTTGCTTCGGCGATATCATGGGCTAGGGTAGACTGGGGCAGCGCGGCCCCTTGGGGGTAAGCCGACCCCCATCTCGTATGCAAAAATGCACATTTTGAATGTCGCAAAGTCGTGTACAAAAATGGTGCTGATATATATCCACCCAGATAACACAGCAACGTGGGACATATATATTCAAATAAATGTGCTTTAGAACAATTGAATGCGGTTTGGTTTGATCTAATACTTTGTCAGTAGTCAAAGTGGTGCAACTTATTACATAGCTTTGCAAATCACCAACTTAATTGGGTGATATTAGAATATTATCATTCACTTTGCGTGGGAAAATTAGGTAGTGTTTTGTGTTTTGTATACACCTTGTTAAAACACACACTTTGTATGCATGATAAAACGGCACCCTACCGTTTCTTATACAAATACATGGTCATTGTGTTACAAAAGTGTAAAATATTAACTGTTTATGAAAACGTCGCATAATTAAAACTGTGTTAACCTGTATGTCATACTTATAAAGAAATACTATGAAATCAAGTAGTTGTGATGAAATATTAACAATCATAAAAGTCTCATACATAGCATGCACAGTATATATTAAACATTTTAACTATGATTAAGTTAATATCTAGAGTGGCTAATGTATTACTATTTGTATGTACAAAATATATAATTGTTTTAATGATTCGTTCATAGAAGAAAAAAACGCAAATGTCACGGACTGTATTGCCTCAGGTATAGTCGTGTTACTCTTTGCATATTCACAAGGTTTACCTATTTATTAAAATGAGTTTCCATGTGGGCCAAACATATATTTATAAATAATACGAACACAACCTGAACGTAATTTTTCCTTATTGTAAGTAACGATGAAAACTGTTATGATGCCTCACTCTCTTGTGTGAGGGTTCAACTCACGTCTGAGGTTACTAGTGCATTCGCAGACACAAAGGGGACAACATGTGACTCGACGCCTCCTCCACAACATCACTTAACTCGCTTCGTCATAGATTTAATAACTGAATAAAATACACAGGTAACATGCGACGTATTGAATTCGCTCTTTCTTCGACGAGTGATGGCTGAACCGGTGTATCAGGTCAAGAGTAATTCCACACTACTGCGCAGGCGTGCGCAAACAGGGTGAACAACTTGACCTGCCCCTTTGACTTATGACACGACCTTTGGAGACTAAATGCGCTGTTATGTCACAAGGAGCTTTTAATACTTGTTTTCCTGTAAACAATTGCCAAAGGTATTACATTTAAGTTATAAAATGTATTCCAACAATCAAAGTGGTACATTTAATGTATTACTAACGCCAATCACCCTAGAAGCTACGCTTGCTTCCGGCACGGTCACAGTGGGCGCTTACTTCAGCACGGGTTAACCCTCGGTCCGTTATACTGGCACTGTATATGCACATTTGAATAAGGAGGCAGATTCACTCGGGTACCGCCCTCTGTTGTACTGATATACATTACGCTGTGTTTTTGAAAATTGTATTGATTATTGTCGTCATGGCGACATCTGCATGGCGATCAATGTTTCGATGTTTCACTTCCACGAACATTGCTAGTGGTGGAACAATATAGCCATCTGACCATCATTCGTCGAGGAGTACCGCGTTCTACTGCACACAAGGCTTAAAGTTGCATCCTCAGTTAAACTAACATTTTTTACTGTTTTTTAAGAAAGTGTATGTATAACATCAACCATATTTATTTATATGATAAAACTTGCAGCCATATAATACCACACTGACATCTTATGTAATTCGATAAGTGATGCTTTTGCAAAATTACGGGTCTACAAGTCCGGCCAGTGGAAAAATAAAAGCATGGTACGCAGATGTAATTTTTTCATAAGATGAGTCACAAGATTTAGTACAAAGATGGACGATCACAGGATGCAACTTTAACATGACCGTAGTTTTCATAATGATTAACAATCAATGTACAACTAATGTATTATATAATTGTAAAATAATGTAATTCAATACAAACTACAATGCTGTGTCCCCTGCCTTCAGCAAACACATTGACATTGCATCCTTATTTAGTAGTTTATATATGTATAATATATATATATATATACACAATTTATACATACATACACGTGTGTGTTCGTGCGTGAGCTTGTGTGCAATATCTAAACAGTATGATGTGTGTGTGTGTGTGTGTGTGTGTGTGTGTGTGTGTGTGTGTGTGTGTGTGTGTGTGTGTGTGTGTGTGTGTGTGTGTGCGTGCGTGCGTGTGTGTGTGTGAGTTAAGTCTTTGTTGAAGTCGCGGCCATTGAAGACACTGGCTTCGTTGCGGAGTCTACCAGCACAAATAAAGACCGTGCAATGTCGCATTCCTACAAATGCAGATACAACACACATCATTTCATGTTTTCCTATAGTGTTACACATATGTAAAGCAGTGTACTCTTGAGTTTATTTCAATTGGAAACCAATACTGATTACCGGTATATGGCTGGTTGTGTAACGACACAATTATAATTCACATTGACATAAGATGTAAGAGTAATTAAACATTATAAGTATTACAGCCTTAAAAACTTGAGGATAATCCGAACATGATCAATCACTGGACGTAAGTTAACTAACAGTCAGCACACTGACGGATTTATCTAAATGATGAGCAGACAGAATATTGGGAAGACATAATTCTTTGTAATTAGGGGCGCTCATATCATGCAGATGCAGCACTGTTAAACGTTCAGTCTACGTTGCTCTAGAACACTTAGCTCTATGAACGAGTACCCAGCAATACACAGTGGGGGATAATTGTGTACGAATATTATGCGCGCATTAACTGCAGCGTGGTTGTATGCTTCCCAGAGGAGTCGAGATGGTGTTCCATTAAACAAGTCTGCCAGGCATTAAAATGAAAAGCACTTTGAATTGTCATAAAGACTGTAAACTACCCTATGTAACAACTTACCTTTATGTTGCGAGTCGAGTTCTTTGCATCGTAGCTCAGGAATACTGCAGTGTGCTACAAAATTACAGTTGTATGATGATCAGTGAAATGGTTATCATGCAATGTCATCTATATGCGGTAAGTAATAGCCATAAGTCCCACGAGATTGCTATGTGCTGTAAGTAATAGGCATAAGTCCCACGAGATTGCTATGTGCGGTAAGTAATAGGCATAAGTCCCACGAGATTGCTATGTGCGGTAAGTAATAGCCATAAGTCCCACGATATTGCTATGTGCGGTAAGTAATAGCCATAAGTCCCACGAGATTGCTATGTGCGGTACGTAATAGCCATAAGTCCCACGAGATTGCTATGTGCGGTAAGTAATAGGCATAAGTCCTACGAGATTGCTATGTGCGGTAAATAATAGCCATAAGTCCCACGAGATTGCTACGTGCGGTAAGTAATAAGCATAAGTCCCACGAGATTGCTATGTGCTGTAAGTAATAGCCATAAGTCCCACGAGATTGCTATGTGCGGTAAATAATAGCCATAAGTCCCACGAGATTGCTATGTGCTGTAAGTAATAGGCATAAGTCCCACGAGATTGCTATGTGCGGTAAGTAATAGCCATAAGTCCCACGAGATTGCTATGTGCGTTAAATAATAGCCATAAGTCCCACGAGATTGCTATGTGCGGTAAGTAATAAGCATAAGTCCCACGAGATTGCTATGTGCGGTAAGTAATAGCCATAAGTCCCACGATATTGCTATGTGCGGTAAGTAATAGCCATAAGTCCCACGATATTGCTATGTGCGGTACGTAATAGCCATAAGTCCCACGATATTGCTATGTGCGGTAAGTAATAGCCATAAGTCCCACGAGATTGCTATGTGCGGGAGGTAATAGGCATAAGTCCCACGAGATTGCTATGTGCGGTAAGTAATAGCCATTAGTCCCACAAGATTGCGTAACACAGCAGCACCAATTGTTGTAACACATTGACGGCTGTCGCATGAGAAACGTACATCCAGACAGGATATTGTGGCGATGCATAGTGTTATGTTGAGCAAATAATTCATAAATCATCTCATGTAGCTGAGGCAAAGAGTGCCATGTTAAACTTATTGACATAAACATCACCGATCAATAATGTCTGACTGGCGATTTTAGCACGTATTTATATTTGTAGACATACAAACCAAACCCTACGGCATGATTCCCGATATATCAAAAGTAATCACATTCGATAAGCTTCTATCAAACAGTTATGTTGCCAATAGCATTTACTTGTAGGACAATTTGTATACATAATGGCAATGACAAAATGTCCTAAATATAACCTTATCCCAATGCGCAAGGCATAAATCATAACTCCAAGACAGTATTGTCACAATTTTCTCGATACACAAAGCATAAAGCATTGTACGTACTGGACACGCTGCGCTTCACGCTGATAACAACATGTTAATATTGGATAATGATGACATAACCAACAACTTACATACACAAAGTCAATAATCTTTTGATTTTTTTTGCAGCCTCAGTGCAGATAATATTGAACGAGGTTAGATGTCCTCTGTCGACATCGGTGGACTCTTCTTCGCTCCTCTGGTAGCCAAGCTGATCACTGTTTGGATTATGCCTCCAAGAGTTGGTGTAGGGTCAGACCAGCGTGTCCACACAGAATCTACCATCAGTCCCACGCCCTTCGTCGATGTACATCTCTGTCAAATATTGGCACAATGGCATTCATATTAATGTCGCCTATAAACAGTGAAACACGATACGACGATCTGCGCGCCCAGCCGGTTTTCTTTCATTCTGTTTCAAGTCGGCTGAAAGGGAAGTGGTAGAGAGACAAGAAGCAAAAAAGTATAAAACGAACAAGAAAATACGCAAGCGGAAGCAGTGTTAGCCGTGCAAGCAACATGTATTTCTGACGCGCAGCAACGTAAAGCTGAAATGTTGTCTGGCTGCAAGTCGTTATCGTGTTGTTTTCAGGGCCGACGCACCTGATGACGTTGTAGAAGATGGCGATAGAACACAATAGAAAACATCGCACTTTTAGCTACTCACTGTAACATTCGTGGGTGACGTTGATATACTTATAAGTGCCATAACATGGTTCTTGGAACAAACCGCTGACGTCACACTTCGTCAAGTCCTGGCAGATCGACCGCACTCTGTCGGTAGCTTCAGGTAGGCTACAGGTTGTTGTTTCTAACGCGTTGTCTGGGCATATGGTATCGTTACGTCGGCCGTAGAAAGCAAAGATGACCGTGGTACCCATCGAACAACTGATGTGCGGTAGATCATCATACACAAGAACTGAAACACAATAATAAACCGATTCCGCTTACGGAGTATCGTAATACGTTTCGAGTTTGTTAACGCTTCACCACTGTTTCTTAGCAAACGATATCCGATAAATGTATGGCTAATTTATTAATACAATGGCTATGTAAGGACTTATGGTGTAACGAAAACCCGAACAAAAAGAAACACTGTGGAGTCTCTTTATTTGACGTTAACAACACGCAATGGCTTTGTCCTCGTTTAGGGCAACAAAGGAGCGTTCTTCAATGGGATCCGCAATTCTACAACTTATTAACTCGTACGAGTAATTTTATGTGTGTACACTAAAATACACATAGTACTTCTGCACATCTTAGAACACACAAACACAGAAGACGATACGTGTCAAAACTGCGCAACAGGACACTACAACGGTCTGTGTACATATAACACAGTCACACAACTCACGTTTCTGTTCGCTGCAGGTCACACCCGAGTAGTCTTCTGGACAGACGCATGTGAAGCCACCCGTGACGTGAACACACGTTGCTCCATTCTGACACGGCTGACTCTGGCATTCAACTGCAAAGAACAACACACTTAATTACAAAATATGTTTATGTTGAACATGACAACTTTGGTTTCTTCCAGCTTCCACCTCTTTTTCAGCGGCGTATCGGTTGCTGCATTTGTTTAAAACGTGACGAAAAACATCTTGATATAGACTACATAGTGCCCATGAGTGTATGGCTTCTGAGATAGGAACAGCATAATATGGACATAAAACAACCTATTACGGACAAATCCGTGCATCACAAATTCAAGGGGATGAAGGCATATATCCTATGGAATGTTTTAATATTCCAATCGTTGTCGTTAACATCATCATAATGATGTTAAGCCCACTGACTTGTCTTTATGTAAATTTATTTGTAATTCACAGGAATATCGTACGTTTGATTTCTTTAAAATTTAAGCACACATAGTTATCTGCACAATGCGCTACATACATCGACATTCGTAGGTGACTTTGAAGTACTTGTTGTTGCCCGAACAAGGGTCCGGGAATGATGATCCGCCAACATCACACGCCGTCTTCTCATGGCAGATCGTGCGCACTTTGTCGGTAGCTTCAGGCAGACTACACGACGTCGACGTCATTGATTCGGCGGGGCACGTGGTCTTGTCAAGTCGGCCGTAGAAGGCATCAATGACGTTAACGACGGCCCCAGAGGGACAATTTATGTGCACCGGGTTGTTAAAACATACCAATCCTGAAACACAAAACAAACACTCCTGAAAGGACGTAGCTGAAGTCATGGACTTACATGTGTGGCACTACAACAATTGCTACTAGTGTATCTGTGAAGTCATAGACTTACATGTGTGGCACTACAACAATTGCTGCTAGTGTATCTGTGAAGTCATGGACTTACATGTGTGGCACTACAACAATTGCTACTAGTGTATCTTTAAAGTCATATACTTACATGTGTGGCACTACAACAACTGCTACTAGTGTATCACTAAAGTGATAGACTTACATGTGTGGCACTGCGACAACTGCTACTAGTGTATCTCTGAAGTCATAGAATTACATGTGTGGCACTACAACAATTGCTACTAGTGTATCTCTGAAGTCATAGACTTACATGTGTGGCACTGCGACAACTGCTACTAGTGTATCTCTGAAGTCATAGACTTACATGTGTGGCACTGCAACAATTGCGACTAGTGTATCTCTAAAGTGATATACTTACATGTGTGGCACTACAACAAATGCTACTAGTGGATCTCTAAAGTAATAGACTTACATGTGTGGCACTACAACAAATGCTACTAGTGGATCTCTAAAGTAATAGACTTACATGTCTGGCACTACAACAATTGCTACTAGTGTATCTGTGAAGTCATAGACTTACATGTGTGGCGCTAAAACAATTGCTACTAGTGCATCTCTAAAGTGATAAACTTACATGAGTGGCACTACAACAATTGTTACTAGTGTATCTCTAAAGTGATAGACTTACATGTGTGGCACTACAACAATTGCTACTAGTGCATCTCTAAAGTGATAGACTTACATGTGTGGCACTACAACAATTGCTACTAGTGTATCTCTAAAGTGATAGACTTACATGTGTGGCACTACAACAATTGCTACTAGTGCATCTCTAAAGTGATAGACTTATATGTGTGGCACTACAACAATTGCTACTAGTGCATCTCTAAAGTGATAGACTTACATGTGTGGCATTACAACTATTGCTACTACTGTATCTGTGAAGTCATAGACTTAAATATGTGGCACTGCAACAATTGCTACTAGTGTATCTCTGAAGTCATAGACTTACATATGTTGCACTGCAACAATTGCTACTAGTGTATTTATGAAGTCATAGACTTACATGTGTGGCACTGCAACAATTGCTACTAGTGTATCTCTAAAGTGATAGACTTACATGTGTGGCACTATAGCAATTGCTACTAGTGTATCTCTAAAGTGATAGACTTACATGTGTGGCACTACAACAATTGCTACTAGTGCATCTCTAAAGTGATAGACTTACATGTGTGGCACTACAACAATTGCTACTAGTGTATCTCTAAAGTGATAGACTTACATGTGTGGCACTACAAGAATTGCTACTAGTGCATCTCTAAAGTGATAGACTTATATGTGTGGCACTACAACAATTGCTACTAGTGCATCTCTAAAGTGATAGACTTACATGTGTGGCACTACAACAATTGCTACTAGTGTATTTCTAAAGTGATAGACTTACATATGTGGCACTACAACAATTGCTACTAGTGTATCTGTGAATCGAATGGAATGCGATGCGAGAAATCAACATATGAGCTGACATATTCGTATACATGTCGAAGAAACGTGGACATTCGACGCATCACCGAATGTCATGGTCAAAGAAGCTCTGGGCGCTTATTTGGCAACCATCGCGCGTGTCTCAATATGACAGCCGCCGGGAATTGTGAAATTTAGATAGAATCTCCCTCTTTGAAAATAAGTAAAGAAAAATGAGTACATCACAGGGGTAATATTGTTTATTGTAGTTGAAAATGGTCAGATAGTATTAACTATTTTAAGTGTATAAGCCCACACTATTGCATTTTTTTTCCTTTTAATATCAAACATTTACACGAAAAATGGATCTATGGTTTAGTGTATTACTATAATACCCTGTTTTGTCCACGTTTATTGAATGCCATGGATGGATATACCGCCCTTCTGTTAGGTAAATGTTGTACATGCCATAATAGAGTTCCTCGTCAGCGTAAATATCTTACATCGATACGCTCAACTATATATGTTACTTCAGATCACTCAACTTAGTGATTTCATAATCTTTATATACACATTGTTTTCCAACATTGTTTAAAGGGTAAGATTTTATACGACAATTGGGACTTACATTCAGATATTCAACAGAGAGTATATTGTCTGCACATCATAACAGAACAACAAAAGGCAATTAAAAGTGGAAAGCTACACAAGAGGACGACACAACGGTCTTTCTACATGTAACGATGTAACTCACGGTTATGTTCGCTGCAGGTCACTCCCGAGTAGTCTTCTGGACAGACGCATGTGAAGCCATCCGTGACGTGGACACACGTTGCTCCATTCTGACACGGCTGACTCTGACATTCATCTGCAAAGAACACCAGATTTATTTAATTGAACACGAACCATGGATATACAGCCCTCCTGTTAGGTAAGTGTTGTACATGCCATAATAGAGTTCCTCATCAGCGTAAATACCTTAGCGGGCATGGTACTCTCTCGTTTCCCGTAAGTGGAAAGCATATTCAGCTTGCACAATATGCAGTCAATGTCATTGTTTCATGTGCTGATATGACATGGCCTCTTGACTTAGATTGTAACCAAAGGGATCAATGGAGAACGACAATTAAATATATGCATACTCAGCCCTGGCCGGTCCCAAGCCCGGATGAGAAAGGAGGAGGGTTGAGCGTGGGGCTAGCATCCCCACCTCGTAAAAAAGTATTTGCTTCTGAAAGGTCGACAACATACTCAGCCGCCCTGTTACCCGACCATAAAGTAAGAACATGCTCTAAAATTCCGAATGGACATGGAATGTTTCAAAGGGCCATGGGGTTGTTCCTAACATAAATACTTATTTACTTACTTTCTTACTCATGTTCACGCTGAAGACAACATAGGTTTTCTTCCGCCTCCTCGTCCTTTAACGGTATGTCTTTAGCTGCATTTGTTTATAATGCAATGAAAATATATTGATATGCGAAATAATTTAGCTCCCATGATAATAATGGTTTCTGGGATAATAAATGTATAATGTGGATACAAATCACTGTAAATATACTTTGAACGAAATAGTATATTTAAAAAAATCAAGGGAACGAAGTCATCTTCTATATGGAAATATGAAACACTTATTTTAATCGTTGTCGTTAATATCATCATTATGACGTTAGGCCATGTGAGTTGTTTCAACGAACACCTGTCTAATGCAAGCGACCAACTTACGCTTGGTTACCTTATTCTGTCGCTAAGAAACGAAGCTAAGTGTACTTTCGGCTACTTACATCGACATTCGTAGGTGACTTTGAAGTACTTGTTGTTGCCCCAGCAAGGATCTTGGAATGATGAACCGCCGACATCACACGCCGTCTTGTCCTGGCAGATCGTGCGCACTTTGTCGGCAGCTCCAGGCAGACTACACGACGTCGACGTCATTGATGCGGCTGGGCACGTGACCTTGTCGAGTCGGCCGTGGAAGGCATACACGATACCAATGATGGTGCCAGACGGACAACTGATGTGTATCAAGTTGCCGTCACATTTCAATCCTGAAACAAAAAACCCAAACAAATTCACCATCAATTTATCAATATTTTAACTTTTGCAATGCCACGAACGTTTTATATCTTGTGTTTGTATGTATTTCAATTTCACACCATAGGATCGACATTTAGAATTACAACTTAGCTACGTTCGTGGTGTGTTACCAGTGCCATATATACAGATCATTACTTCCAATCTGGTAAATCCATTTTTTTTGGGATCGAAACACAAGCTCTCCCTAAAGAAAGCTAGCTATAGAGCTGTTACACGTGCACCAGTCAGTCGTGTCAAACCAGTCGACATACCGATTGTCTACAGCACAATGAGGATATGTATATGGACATGTTTGCAGCACTAGGCCAACATTACTCAACAATCATCATGAAATGAATGTTGTCGGATAAAGTAAAAAATGTTATACTAGTTCATGAGCCAAACCTACACATATTGTAGTTTACTAAGTACTACTGTAAAAGAAAAGGACTCAGGGTTAACCATTAGTGCTGATATGAAGGTTTCAGAGCAGTGCGGAATTGCAGCTTCAAAGGGAAATCAAATCCTTGGATTAATTAGGCAAAACATAACGTATAAGGAAAAAGAGCTAATAATACCGCTGTACAAAACAATAGTTAGGCCTCATTTAGAATATTGCATTCAAGCGTGGAATCCTTATCGCAGGAAGGACATATATATGCTAGAAAGAGTCCAGAGGAGAGCAACTAAAATGATACCAAAACTGAGGGATCTTAGTTACGAAATACGCATAAAATGTGGTTTAACAACACTAGAGACCAGGAGATTGAGAGGAGATCAGATACAAATTTTTAAAATATTGAATGGTTATGAAAATTTTGATAGAAGTATTTTTTTCTCAGTTAAGAAAGATAGAAGGACCAGAGGACATGAAGTTACAGTACCAAAGGAGCAGTGTAGATTAGATATAAGAAAGTTCTCATTCTCACAAATGACTGTAGATGATTGGAACAGATTATATCCTGATTGTGTTGATGCTAGTAGCGTGAATATGTTTAAAAATAAAATCGACACATACATTAAAAGGGCGGGATACACGTAGATAAAAAGTATTGGACTCTCGATAAGCCAAAAGGCTTCCTTGTCCACCTGCCATCTAGAGTTAATTTTCTTGATGGCAATCTTGCTTGTTAAATCTTGTTAAGTTGATTCTCAAACTGAATAACTAATTACCACTATGATTTTCAGTTACACCAATATCTGGTGTGTCCAGAAATGGGTGATAGAAATTCCACAAGCGTAGTTTATTACTTTTTTGAACGCCTTTCAAAATGCCACTTTCAAGCGGAAGTCAAACTATTCAAAACGGATGTCCCTCTGCCAAATCTAGTGATTGGATCTTAAAGTTGCAATAATAAATTGTTCATCATAAAATGTCGAGTATGATAATACGCAAATAACTCCCCCGTTGCCTGATCCCAAGTTCAATATGAGAAAGGAGGAGGGTAGTGTTTTTGTTAGCAACCCACCAAGTAAAAACAACTCGCTACAGAAACGTCAACAAATTCAAACGGTCAAAAAGTCTTGGATGGCCAACTGGGGGCTGAAGCATCTACGCTGCTTACGACGCGCAGGGATGAAAGCCGAAGGGAAAGTTCTGTTCCGAAACAGTCACTGGTAATACCCAAGCAAAGAATGAAACTGGCTGCGTGGAATGTACGGACGATGTACCAGACAGGACAAACAGCACAAGTGATAAAAAGATACCACATTAATATACTGGGGCTGAGTGAGGTGAGATGGACTGACTATGGCAAGATGGCGCTTTCATCAAGAGAAACCACCTGCCGGGCGAACTGACGGGCACTACCATGAAGGAGTGGCACTCGTCATGGATAAATTCGCCAAGAAATGTCTGATAGAATGGGAACCAGTCGAATCATGTATCAACAGAGCAAGGTTTTATTCAAAATTTGTCAAGACTACCATCGTTCAGTGTTATACACCAACCGAGCATGCAGATGAAAATATGATGGATGCAATCTATAACAGCCTGCAGGTGCCAATTGACAATACACCACGACACGACATCCTGATACCAGATAGTAGTAGAGGCCAGTTTCTGTCTCGAGAGACAATGCTTGTTGTAGCTGCATCAGGTAGGTTGACTTGGATTTCTGGCATGTCGTTTCGCACGCTTGGTTTCCTGGTTTATCTGGTATGTTTCGATGTCATTTGCTGAACCACCTGCGATACAAGCTCGCCAGAAAACTATCCTCAGCAAACGTCTGCAGCGGAGAGGGTCGAGGGCGTAGTCTTTTAGACCTCTCTTGACCACATCTTTGAATCTTAATTTGGGTCTGCCTACTGGGCATTTGGCCTCAGTCAACTCCCGAAAGGGGATGGTCTTTGGAAGGCGGTCACTGGGCATACGCTGTACGTGCCCAAGCCATCGTAGGCGTCTGTGTTTCGAGATGTTGCTTAGTGGCGTTGACTTGCAGCGCTGGAGGATCTCCAGATTAGTAATGTTATCAAGCCATTTTAAGCCAAGGATTGTCCGCAGGCAACGAAGATTAAAAATGTTGAGTTTCCATTCTTGTTTGCGGTACGTTGTCCATGTCTCTGAACCATACAATAAAATGCCGACAACCCAAGCATGGTACACTTTCAGCTTAGTGTGCAATGTTAGGCTCTTGTTGAATCAGACACGATTCGTAAGTCTTCCAAAGGATGTTGGTGCTTTGCCAAGTCTTTTATAAATTCTTTGTCAAGAGTAAAGTTTGTAGACATAATAGAAACATTCTCCACAGTTTCGATGGGTCCACCATTAACAGTGATCTTGGCTTTTTGATTCCCTTTTTGAAGTTGATTATGAAGTCAAAAGCTGTGCAAGTATTTGCGAACCTGTTCAAGATTAAGTGTAACTGTTCCTCGAAATGAGAGCAAAAGGCAGCTTCATCAGCACAGAGGGCCTCGCACACGTGAAGTGCTGTTTTTTGGGCCTTCAAGCGTGTCTTTGAATAGATGCTTGCGTCAAACCTGGTTCTCAGACCTACTCCAGGTTGAGCAATGTTGGCATTTTGCATAGCTTGTTTGAGTAGAATGGAGAAAAATATTCAAAAAAGCGTCGAGGCCAGAACACATATCTGCTTCATACCATTTTGGGATGGAGAAGGGCTCAGATGTAAATCCATCAGCCTGAACTGTGCCTTGCATGTTGTTGGAGAAGGCTGGGACACACAACTTTCTTCAGGACCGTGAAAAGAGCTTCTCTGTTTACATAATTAAAAGCTTTTTGTGAAATCCACAAATATTACATGGAGTGGCATATGTTACTCACTTGCTTTCTCTTGTAGTTGTCGTACACAGAAGATCATATCTACAGTTCCTCTGCCATAGCGGAAACCGCACTGTGAATCGGGGTACACCGGTTCTGCCAAGGGTTGTACACGTGTGAGAACGATACGTGCAAATATTTTCCCTACGACACTCAGCAGAGATATTCCTATGTAGTTATTGCAGTCGCCTCTGACACCCTTGTTTTTGTACAGTGTGATTATATGTCAGGCCAGGAGTTTTTGTCCGAAGTAGGCACAGACTCAACTACTTGTGCGAGTGCCGCATAAAAAATGTAGTACCCGACACAATAAAAATATATAAAATAGAAACCAGTGTCATTTAGATGTGGCAGCAGTGCTTGCATCAAGGCATAATATATGGGTTTTAAGTTGTTTCCGGTAAGCCGCCAATGTTCCAACCGATTGCACACACTTTGGCAAGCTATTCCACATATGTGGGCCTGTCATTGCAAAACGGCCCCGTCCAATAATTCTCTTAGACACTGTCACCGCGAGAAGCGTTGCGTCACTCGCCGATTGCAATGCACGTGTGGGCGCGTTGCGATCTATCGCACAGTTGAGGTAGTTCGGGGCTAAGCCATACAGGATCTTAAATATGTAAGTACATATATTGAAGGTGGTACAAGTGAGTGTACGTGGACGAGCTAGCAAGAGAAGCAGAAGCAGCGCCAGAGAGGGTGACATGAGAACCGTCTATACAATCACAAAGACCCTGGCAGGAAATAAATCCAACAAATCGATAGTTGTCAAGGACAAGAATGGAAACGTCATCACCAAGGAAGATGAACAGCTCAACACATGGGCAGAACACTTCCAGGAGATTTGAAACCGAGACGACCCCGAGGAAGCAGCCGAGATACATGCTACGAAAGGACGAGTCACACAACAGGAAATCGAAGAATCCATCAGACAAACCAAAGGAAACAGAGCACTAGGAGAGGACAGAATCACAGCTGACATGCCGAATGTAGAGAAAGGGATAATATCAAGGAAAACGCAACAAAAATATGCTTTTTCCACATTATATTTATATTTCAGTTTTTGGAATGTTTTAATGATACGGTTGATCCATTTTTTACTTTCTAAACTTTATGCATTTGACTATATTTCTATCATTTTAGCAGTGCCCTACACGTTGTCTAGTTTCGCTGCATGGATGGGCAGGGGTGATACTGGACTGGACTTCCTTGCTCATGCTCCAGAGGAACGCACACTGATGAAGTATTGTTGTTCTCCTCATGTTTCCCTGTCGTCAGGGGTGACGCTGGACTGGACTTCCTTGCTCATGCTCCAGAGGAACGCACACTGATGAAGTATTGTTGTTCTCCTCATGTTTCCCTGTCGTCAGGGGTGACGCTGGACTGGACTTCCTTGCTCATGCTCCAGAGGAACGCACACAAAGGAAGTATTGTTGTTCTCCTCTTGTTTCCCTGTCGTCAGGGGTGACGCTGGACTGGACTTCCTTGCTCATGCTCCAGAGGAACGCACACAAAGGAAGTATTGTTGTTCTCCTCTTGTTTCCCTGTCGTCAGGGGTGACGCTGGACTGGACTTCCTTGCTCATGCTCCAGAGGAACGCACACAGAGGAAGTATTGTTGTTCTCCTCTTGTTTCCCTGTCGTCAGGGGTGACGCTGGACTGGACTTCCTTGCTCATGCTCCAGAGGAACGCACACAAAGGAAGTATTGTTGTTCTCCTCTTCTTTCCCTGTCGTCAGGGGTGACGCTGGACTGGACTTCCTTGCTCATGCTCCAGAGGAACGCACACAAAGGAAATATTGTTGTTCTCCTCGTGTTTCCCTGTCGTCAGGGGTGACGCTGGACTGGACTTCCTTGCTCATGCTCCAGAGGAACGCACACAGAGGAAGTATTGTTGTTCTCCTCTTGTTTCCCTGTCGTCAGGGGTGACGCTGGACTGGACTTCCTTGCTCATGCTCCAGAGGAACGCACACAAAGGAAGTATTGTTGTTCTCCTCTTCTTTCCCTGTCGTCAGGGGTGACGCTGGACTGGACTTCCTTGCTCATGCTCCAGAGGAACGCACACAAAGGAAATATTGTTGTTCTCCTCGTGTTTCCCTGTCGTCAGGGGTGACGCTGGACTGGACTTCCTTGCTCATGCTCCAGAGGAACGCACACAGGGGAAGTATTGTTGTTCTCCTCTTGTTTCCCTGTCGTCAGGGGTGACGCTGGACTGGACTTCCTTGCTCATGCTCCAGAGGAACGCACACAAAGGAAGTATTGTTGTTCTCCTCTTCTTTCCCTGTCGTCAGGGGTGACGCTGGACTGGACTTCCTTGCTCATGCTCCAGAGGAACGCACAGAGGAAGTATTGTTGTTCTCCTCTTGTTTCCCTGTCGTCAGGGGTGATGCAGGACTGGACTTCCTTGCTCATGCTCCAGAGGAACGCACACAAAGGAAGTATTGTTGTTCTCCTCGTGTTTCCCTGTCGTCAGGGGTGATGCTGGACTGGACTTCCTTGCTCATGCTCCAGAGGAACGCACACAAAGGAAGCATTGTTGTTCTCCTCTTGTTTCCCTGTCGTCAGGGGTGATGCAGGACTGGACTTCCTTGCTCATGCTCCAGAGGAACGCACACAAAGGAAGTATTGTTGTTCTCCTCGTGTTTTCCTGTCGTCAGGGGTGACGCTGGACTGGACTTCCTTGCTCATACTCCAGAGGAACGCACACAAAGGAAGTATTGTTGTTCTCCTCTCCAGCCACGCCCAATTCCACTTATTCTTGACACTTTTGTCAATGTCCTTCACGCAACATTTGTCTTGCCGTACAACAAATCGTCGATTAGCCATTGTGTTCGAAAATGATCAACATCATACAAAATGCATCGTCGTTTCTTATTAGTCCACTGCTTTTGTGCACGCACTTCGAAAGCGCTGAAGTGAACAGCCAACAGAACTAAGGGTTTTACTTCGCAGATTCACGGACTCGGTTGGGTCGGTTCTGTCTCAAATCGCCAGGAAGCGTCATTAACACGTGGCGACACCCGGTGGATCGATGGTTAAATCAATCCGCAGATAGATCGTAGGTGAATTGTCGAGGAGGATTTTATATGCCCTACCCCCTAACATTCATTTTTTCTCCCCGGATTTACACGATTCACAAAAGTGATCTTTGGAGCAGTATAAAAACCGGAATTCCGGCAAAAACCGGAAATTTCTCATCCCTGACAAGAGGCGATCAAAAAAGGTGGCGTACACAAGCGGACGATAGAACAGTATGTCTACAAACAACAGCGTCATGCAACTCACGGTTATGTTCGCTGCAGGTCACTCCCGAGTAGTCTTTTGGACAGACGCATGTGAAGCCACGCGAGACGTGAACACACGATGCTCCATTCTGACATGGCTGACTCTGGCATTCAACTGCAAAGAACACCACACTTATGTAATTATAAATGGTAATGTTCAATAGGATAACTTACGTTTTCTTCCGCCTTTATCCTCTTCTTCATTCAGCTTCTCTGCTTTTGTTTATTGCTGTATTAGGTTTAAATGTATTCAACAATATCTTGATATACAACATAATATTTGCATCCACGATTGCATGGTTCGTGGGGAAGAATCTGCATAATATGGATATTAACTACTATAATTCAAGAAACAACGTACATAACAAAATCATGTAAACGAACACATATCCTACTATATGGAAATAGGAAATATTTAGTCCAGTCGTTTTTTTCAATATCATCACAGTGATACTAAACCCACTGTGTTGTATTAATGCAAATATTTATTTTAAACTGGCGCTATGACACAAGAGTAATTTACACATTGAACTACTTACATCGACATTCGTGGGTAACCTTCATGTACTTATTGTTGCTCCTACAAGGGTCCGGGAATGACAATTCGCCGACGTCACACGTCGTCCTGTCCTGGCAGATCGTGCTCACTTTGTCGGTAGCTCCAGGCAGACTACACGATGTCGACGTCATTGATTCGGCTGGGCACGTGGTCTTGTCGAGTCGGCCGTAGAAGGCATAAATGATGTTAATGATGGACCCAGTCGGACAACTAATGTGCATCGAGTTGTTTCCACATACCAATTCTGAAACACAATAATTAGCCAATTATTGGTAAAAGTTTCAGAAATGTAGCCAGGGTTTACGCGAACCCCGTTTTTGTGAACCCCTTTTTCTAAAATGTAAGCCCCTCAAACTGCATCTTAAAATGTGAACTCTTAGGTTCATATCAAAATATTCCCTGCTTCTTCAAGCGTGAAACCTCTCTCTTCCCCAAAACTGCCTTATTCGCTGCTTATTCTCCCTATTGTCATTGATCGAATTGGAGGATTACTGGGAATGGTTCAATTTGATATCAACAACAGTATAATGCAATGCTAATGGATTAATTTGGAGATTCACCACTTTACTTGCACACCAACACAAAGCTGAAAATATACAGATCAAACGTCCGCATAGTACTACTGGATGCATCAGAACCATGGACAATCAATACTATTTCAATAAGAAGATCGAGAACCGACTCAGAGGTTTTGAAGGAAGATGTCTCCCACGAATGCTGAAAATACATTGGGAGCAACATATAACAATGAAGAGAATCTTTGAACGCATCAACATCGACAACATCGTTAATGAAGTGAAGCGAAGGAGGTGGACATGGCTTGTCCATATTCTTCGCATGGACAGAAACACGCCGCTTTTAAATGGACACCACCTGGACAACATAAAAGAGGCAGTCCACTGGGCACCTGGAGAAGAACCATACACGAAGAAAAGAATGTCAAGAAAAACGCAACATAAATATGTTTTTTTCCACAATAATTATATTTTATTTCAGTTTTTGTAATGTTTAAATGACACGCATGATCCATTTTGTACTTTCATGTGAAATGTATGCATTTTACTATATTACTATCATTTTAGATGTACGTAGAGCAGTGCCATACACGTTGTCCAGGTTCGCTGCATGAGTGGGCAGGGACGATGCTGGACTGGATTTCATTTTTAATGCTCGAGAGGAACGCCCACAGAGGACGTAATTGTTTCTCTGTCGTCAGGGGTGAGGATGGTCTTCCAATCCTTGATTTCAATTATGTTTCTCTTCTTTTCCCTCACCGATGTTGCACTGCTCTTTCCACCAACCCTCTATCTTTTGCTCTCGTTTTCCACTCCGGTCCCTATCTTTCTAATTCTCTCTTGGGAACATGATCACAGTATGTTGTTCAGCGTGACATTTTACAACTATCCTACAAATATATTTGCACTGTTTATTTCCATGTTGCATAACTTTTGAACTGAGTGTTCCTCTTGTGTAAGAGGCGCACTGTATACAACGGTTTGTTTTAAACGGACATAAATGGCTGTCGTAGCAGAACAACAAGAGGCGACCGAGAAAGGTGGCGTCCACAAGCGAACGATACAACGGTATATCTACAAACAACAGCGTCATACAACTCACGTTTCTGTTCACTGCAGGTCACACCCGAGTAATCTTCTGGACAGACGCATGTGAAGCCACCCGTGACGTGAACACACGTTGCTCCATTCTGACACGGCTGACTCTGGCATTCAACTGCAAAGAACACCATACTTATTTAATTATAAATGGTGACGTTCAATAGGCCAATTTAGGTTTTATTGCGCCTTCCTTCTCTTCTTCATTCAGATTGTTTCTTTTTGTTTCTTGCTGTATTTGGTTTAAATGTAATCAACAATATCTTGATGTAGAATATATTGCATCCCAGATTGCATGGTTCGTGGGGTAGAAACTAATAATATGGATATTAACTACTATAATTCGAGAAAAAAATCTCCTACTATATGGAAATACGGAATATTTAATCCGACAGTTTTGTCAATATGAGAGAATATAACTTTATTCATATAGTAGAATACAATAATGTTGATTGTAGTAACTCAAATACATATGTAAACAGAGTAAATAACTATATATAGTAGTATATTGTAGCAGGCTAGGGAAAATAATGACTACCGGTTAAAGTAAGTCATGGTGAAGATGAACATGTTGATGTATATGATTACTCGCTGATGAGGGGAATTTAATTTTGTAATTATTGACATGTTTGGGGTGATGGTCATCATATATCAATTAGTCTTGGGTCAAACCATTATGGTGAAAGAGTGAATGACGTATGCAGGGCTAGTTTAGACAAGGATAGAGTTAGCTGTTTTGTTTATTTTGTTGGTGGTTTCATTCCAAGAGATTTTAAGGAAGTTGTCAGTCTAGACTTGTTGGGTTCAGATACAAAGCCTCTGCAACCTACTTCAATGCAGGTTGATTCTGATTAAGGAAGTTGTCAGTCTAGACTTGTTGGGTTCAGACACATAGCCTCTGCAGCCTACTTCAATGCAGGTTGATTTTGATTTTATTCCGTCATTGTTTATATCATGTATTAGTGTGGCATATGTGTTAGTTTTGAATAAATGGTCTTTCAAATGTTTCAAATGGTACAGTCAGTTCAATGATGTGAATTTGCTTAGTATGTGGATAGTAGATGACAGGGTCTGGCCGATCAGAGGTGATTAACACCTCAGGAGGTATAGTAAGTCCACTAATTAGTGATTTCCCTGGAACATCGCTAATAATTTGGGCATCGGGCATGAGATCGCTGACTAAATTTCCGAGATGGTTTAGGATACACTTATGTTTCCAAGTGTAGCGGTCCCATTCTAGTATGGTCTTACACCGGTCCCATTCTAGTATGGTCTTACACTGGTCCCATTCTAGTATAGTCTTACACCGGTCCCATTCTAGTATGGTCTTACACCGGTCCCATTCTAGTATGGTCTTACACCGGTCCCATTCTAGTATGGTCTTACACCGGTCCCATTCTAGTATGGTCTTACACCGGTCCCATTCTAGTATGGTCTTACACCGGTCCCATTCTAGTATGGTCTTACACCGGTCCCATTCTAGTATGGTCTTACACCAGGCTAGCACATGAAGCAGAGTTTGGGTGTTGCCACATAGGTTGCATTTTGCTGACATATTTGTGTCCCAGAGTCTCAAGTTTCTGAATGTGGTGAGGGTGTCTGTGGATGTATTGATTGCAAAACTTAAAACACGAGAGAAAGAATATAGATGTGACTTCGCCATGTGAGGTCTGACTCTACAAGGTGGATAAAACTAAGTAGGTCACCTTGAACAATGAAGATCATGTTAAACTCACTGTATTATATTAATGCAATTATATTTGTACTTCATGCGATCAACATACGCTTCATTTCCTTAATCTGGCGCAATAACACAGAGTGATTTGCACTTTGAAATACTTACATCGACATTCGTGGGTAATATTCATGTACTTATTGGTGCCCCAGCAAGGGTCACGGAATGATGATGATCTGACGTCACACGCCGTCTTGTCCTGGCAGATAGTGCGCACTTTATCGGTAGCTCCAAGTACAGAACACGATGTCGACGTCATTGATCCAGTTGGGCACGTGGTCTTGTCGAGTCGGCCGTAGAAGACATAAATGATGTTAATGATGGCCCCAGACGGACAACTGATGTGCATCGAGTTGCCATCACATACCAATCCTGAAACACAATAATTAGCCAATTATTGGTAAAGGTTTCAGAACTGAAGCCGGGGCTTACGCGAACCCCGTTTTGTTAACCTTTTTTTCTAAAATGTAAGCCGCCTCAAATTGTATCTTAAAATATGAAAGCTTAAGTTGATATCAAAATCTTCTTCTTCAAGTGTGAACCCTTCCCCAAAACAGCTAGATTTTGTTCAAACATTACAGTAAGCTACATTGATTGATATTTGTGTTAAAAAGAGAACCGTTATATATTAAGCGATCACTAGTGATTGAATGAGAAGCCTGGCTGTGGGGTCTGTCTCACTTGACATGTGCACAAATGGCAGTCTCTAACGGAACTGACTTCAAATGACCATTGTATCTTTCTAGCCATGCTGCAGGACTTTGTACTGTCCAGCAGTCTCTTTTTATGTATAACCATGAGATAAAAAAAAACAAGAAACACATTTACTCCAAAGGTATATGACTTCAACTTGTAATCAGTCAGAGGTGACAAAATGCAGACAAAAGTTGCCAATGAATCTCACCAATTAATCAGCTAGCATGATATGCTCCTTATTCTCCCTGTCGCCATTGATTCAGTTTGATACCTACTGTTGCCTGTACGTGGTTTTTGTAAGTATAACGCAACGTTAATGAATAAAAGCAATGACGATGATTTAGTATAAGCATGGAGAACAGAAAGGAGCATACAAGCAGTGTATGTATTTGTTGAAATCCGAAATCCTGTGACTGCTAGTTGCAAGTGTAGATCTCAGAAAGGGAGAATAATTTCGGGTGTGGAGCCAAGAATGTGTGATGGACCTTTAGGCAGTTATTTGACCATATATGACTAACGGAATTTTGTTACTAACACATTATTTTGCCCTGGAAATCAGATAACTATAATTTATTAATGGGCTGAAAACTAAGATCCCTCAGTTTTGGTATCATTTCATTTCCGCACTGCTCTGAAACCTTCATATCAGCACTAATGGTTAACCCTAAGTCATTTTCTTTTACAGTAGTACTTAGTACAGTACCCCCATTGTATATTCTACCTCTACGTTCCCATTTACTGTGTGGAGGCATTTACATTTCCCAAAATTGAACAGCATTTGCCACTTTTCAGACCATTTGATCAACCTGTCAAGATCATCGTGTAAATGCTGTCTATCTCTATCACATTTAATCCTTCTAAACACTTTTGTATCATCCGCAAATTTCAACACCTTGGTTGTTATTTCATCATCCAAATCATTGATATATATTAAGAATAATATAGGTCCTAATACTGATCCCTGTGGTACCCCACTCAATACCGATTTCCAGTTTGAAGCCTCCCCATCAACTACTATACGTTCTCTTCTATCAATCAGCCATTGTTCTATCCAGTTTATTATACCATTTCCTATGCCATGAGTCTTTAGTTTAAGCAGTAATCTTTGACGTGGTACATTGTCGAAAGTTTTTTGAAAATCTAAGTAGACGATAACTATTGGTGATCCCTCATCTACCCACTTAGTGATGTCTTCCAAAAAACATAACATATTTGTTAAGCATGACCTCGCTCTAAAAAAAACATGTTTAGATGGGTTTATCAAGTTTTGTTTAACAATAAAATCCACCACGTGATCTTTAATTAGTCTTTCTAATAATTTGCAAATCACTGATGTTAAACTCACTGGTCTATAGTTCTCTGACTTGTTTCTCGAACCTTTTTTTAAATAACGGTATAATGTTTGCCTCTTTCCATTCTAAAGGAACCACTCCCTCTTCTAATGACAAATTTAAAACTGTTGCAAGCGATACGCTAATTTGTTCTACAATTTCCAATAGTAGTTTGGGCGGAATCCCATCCACTCCAGGTGATTTATTATCCTTCATAGCACTTATTTTCTTAGCTACCATTTCCGGTGTTACAATTAATTGTCCTAAATATTCTGAAACTGCCCCCTTGAACTTAACCTCTGGTACTGGCAGTGAACTAATATCTTCTCTGGTAAACACTGAACTAAAGTACTCATTCAGGTCTTCTGCCATTAAGAATCCCTCTGATATTATATTTCCAGCACTATTTTCTAGAGGACCGACCTTATCTTGAACATTATGTTTGCTTCGAACATACGCATAAACCTATTGCTGTCATGTTTTATATTACTAGCTAATTGTTGTTCATAGCTTCTCTTTGAATTTCTAATTTCAGCTGTAGCTTGGTTAAGTGCTTCTTTATAACTGTTGTAGTCTTTATCATTTCCAGTACATCTATATGACTTCCACATCATTTGTTTATACTTAATTTTTCTAATGGCTTATTTCGATAAGTGTTTCTTTTTGGACCGTTTCCCATGTTTTTTGAAGGGTAAAAATGTATTGACTATGTACTTAATTTCACTTTTGAATATATTCCAGCATTCTGTTGCTGTCTTATTTTTCAGTGTGCTATTCCAGTCTATCTTTGATAAATATTTCCTCATGTCCTTATACCTTATACCTTTGTGGAAATGTCTCCTATACTGCTTTTTACTATTCCTTTCTGATTTTATTTTGATGGTAAATGTATCTGGGTGTGATCGCTACTCCCCAGTGGCTCACATATCTTGACATTGTCAACTAATTCATTCTGTGAGGACAAAACTATGTCTAACACATTCTCACCCCTGGTTGGTTGTTGTTGAGAAAGGAAAGTATCTTGAACTAAAAACTTGTGGTCCTCACTCCCCATACTCTGTAGAGATTTCCATTGTATATGCCTGTGGTTAAAATCCCCCATAATAATACAGTCCCGTTTGCTTACTTCCCTTATAGCGTTTGGTATTTTTTCATTTTCTTCTATGCCTATGTTTGGACTTCGATAAATTAACCCAACTGTTAACGTTGAGTTTCCTGTAACTATATTACACCAAACAGCTTCTTCACAATCTGTTTCTCTTTCTAATTTTATTTCATTAGCCTGGATAGAATCTTTCATATATAAAATAACTCCACCTCCCTTTCTTCCTATTCTATCTTTTCTAAACATTACATATCCTGTCAGTCCCAATTCAGCATCTGATATATCGGTGGTGGTCCAGGATTCGGTTATACCTATTATATGAGGGTCTTCTACCATAATGTTTAGTTCATTTCTTTTGTTTACTATACTCCTTGCATTTAAACAAACACATTTATATCCAGCTTCAGAAGAGTTTTCCAGACTGTTATTTGCTGATTTATTTGTGCTGTCTTTATCTATGCCTCCATTTTCAGGCTTGTCTGTGAGTCTCCCCTGCGAATCTAGTTTAAATAGATGCAACCTGTCCCACTGTCAACAGATCGCAGCAGGTTCTCTTGAGAAAACTGCTGCCCCCTTTCCACTAAGATGGAGGCCATCTCTCATGTACATATCTTCCCTCCCAACAAAGTATCCCCATAAATCTGTGAATCCCACTCCCTCTTCTTCACAAATCTGCTCAACTAGTGCATTGATCGCCATCCTCTTGCAGTTTCTATACGTTGCCCCCCTTTCTCCCATTACTGGCAAAATCCCTGACAGCACAACATGTTCAACTCTTGTCTTCTTTAGCTTCCTCACTAACTGTCTATACTTCTGTACTATCGCAGTTGTTCCCTCCCTGTCTGCATTATTGTTTCCTACATGTACCAGTATAGACCCCCCTTGTCATGTCCCAATACCTTCTCTACCCTGTCAGTTACATGTTCAATCCTAGCTCCTGGGTAGACAAACAACAACGTCCTTCCCCTCGCTCAGTGTCTTGTCCGTCTTTCTCATAATGGAGTAGCCCATAAACACCCTCTCTTTCCTCATTGCGGCCTCAATCACTGCCTTAGAATAGCTCCTTCTTCGGTTTGCATCTGTCTTGTTGTTGTCTTTTCCCCCTGTCGTTTTCCCTCCTGTCACATTCTCTTCCGATCCAGTCTTTCCTGTCGCTTTTTCTCTTGTCACCTTTCCTCCTGTCAGCGTCCCTTTTATCGACTTCTCTTCTATCACATTTGCTCTCACTTCCTTTCGTCCCTTCATCTTTTGTCCCGTCTCATTTACTTCTCTCCTCTCCCGTCCCATCTTCCCTCCCTCCACTTTTTTTCCTGTCACCTTCACGCTTGTCACGTTTTCTGTTGTCGATTTTCCAATTTCTTCCCCTCCAATCACCTTCCCTCCTCTCAATCTCCTTTCCTCAGTTTTCCTGCCACTGCTATTCTCCTTCAGTCTTGCAGTATTCTCACCTCTCTCCCTGTCGTCTCTCTCCATTCCACCTGTCTCCTTGCTAATTCCCATCTCCATTCCCTTCACAATATCTGTCAACCTAACTATCTCCTTCTGCAGACACTCCACCTTCCAACACCCAATGCACTGAAAGGTGAATCCTTCCTCCATGGTTTCTGCCCATGACTTCCCACAGCCGGACAATGCCAAATCTACCCAGCTGTGGCAGTGATCGCACACCAAGTGTCGCTTTGCCTTGACTTGCCGGGCGCCATATCCCGATCAGAATTTATTTAATAACTTAACTAACATAGTCTTTATAAAGACTGTTTCCTTGTACTACAGCACACTTTATGTTACAAATTTCAATTACACAGCCGACTATTTAGCCTGTCACGAACACTAACATTATCGGTAGTGACCTGATTTAAATACAATCAATTACGTTACGTTAGGCTGCTTTATTTTTTTAGGTTACGCCGTCCGACTATCGCCCTTGCTTAATTTTAACAATAATGCTACCTAATCAAAATATCTAGCAAGTACTGGCTTACACATATATTATCTTATGTAAGTAGTTTGATGGTTATTACTTTATCTCCTATATATTCTACCACATAATCAGGTTTGTTAAATCTTGTTTACAACTTATGGAAGGCTAAGTGAGTTACCCTATTATCATTCACTATACTAAGGTGTTGTAAAATACGTTAACTAACTAACTTTAAGCACAACTGCTACTCAATATATGTTTATTGCAACTTTATGAATGATATTAAGGCAAGAATAATACTTATCAATCAGTAATTCCACTTGTTTATCAACTTTTCTGCACCACCAATTTCTACGATCTATCTCCGCCAAATATAGCCACGAAGGCTTAATCAACGAATTGTGAGACAGGTCTCCATGGACCACCAATGAATTCCACTTTGTTTTAAAATGCACCGCGATAAACATTCAACATCGCTTACTGCTTGCTGCCTATCTTAAAGACTTGAAACAAGATAAAACCACAGGTCTACCAACATCACACTCCAATTTATTTTCTTTCCATCTAGAAACCTAACTCTCTGCATTTTCAACCCCCACCTTAGTATATGCTGCGGTCTCTGCATTGTTAATGTTTTACTATATATATAAGTATTTCTGACGTGCTACCATTGAACACTGGTTTGGCCACATCTGTACTGACACAATTCTTTACATGTATCCATAATCATACACATATCCTTTTCTTCCGTGTTAATTCAGTTTACCCAATCAAGTAATTTCAAAATATGTCTACGCAAAAAATTGTAATATAGGATTTTGCACGACATATAGTACTTACATTTATATCTGCATATCATAACAGAACAACAATAACGGAAGACACAACGTTCTATCTACACTAAACGGCGTCATACAACTCACGTTTCTGTTCACTGCAGGTCACACCCGAGTAATCTTCTGGACAGACGCATGTGAAGCCACCCGTGACGTGAACACACGTTGCTCCATTCTGACACGGCTGACTCTGGCATCCAACTACAAAGACACACATACTCAGTTACAAATGTTTACACTGAAAACGACAATATACGAAATTATAGTTCTTCTTCCGTCTTCCACCCCTTCGTGACTCAACGACTTCTCTATTATGCTGCATTTGTTTAAAATATAATAAAGAGTATAATAAGATATATAACGCCCATGATTGTATAAAAACACAGATTTACCTGATTAAATGTTTACGCAGAAAGCAACAACGTGGTTTTATTCCGTCTTCCACCTCTTGTTCACTCAGCTTGTCACGTGCTGCGTTTGTTTACAATGTAACGAAGCATATATTTATGTCGAAAATGATTGATAGTACAAGATACGAACTACATAACATGGAAGATAATACAAACGTACTTCAGGCAAGAACGTAGATAACCAAATCAAGGGGATTTAGACGTCTCATAAAATACGAAAATTGAAAATATTTATTCCAATCAATGTCGCTAAATGTATCATAATGAAGTCACATCCTGTGCGTAGTTTTAATACAATTATGTTACTAATTTAGGCGTCCATCGCACGCTTGGTTCATTGAATTGGTGTTCAAACACAAAGCAATAAAAAATTGTGCACTTTGAGCGACTTACATAGGCATTCATAGGTCACTGTGAAGTACTTATTATTGCCCCAGCAAGGGTCCGGGAAAGATCCGCCGACGTCACACGCCGTCTTGTCCTGGCAGATCGTGCGCACTTTGTCGGTAGCTCCAGGTAGACTACACGACGTCGACGTCATTGATGTCGCTGGGCACGTGGTCTTGTCGAGTCGGCCGTAGAAAGCATCAATGACGTTAATGACGGCCCCCGACAGACAATTTATGTGCATCGAGTTGTGGAGACATACAAATCCTGAAATTCAGAAAATAACTAATTATGGTGCAAGTGTTTATGTTTATATGTACTCAGTACGCGCATACAGGGTCCGCTCTTGTTGCCTCGTAGACATAGTTTGCTAAGCCGATGGCTCTAGGAATAGAAAGATTTATAATAATATCACTTATTTCCATGGATGAAAATTGTACAAGCATCTGTTTACGTCCCTTTCTGTTTATCGGCACAAGTCTACTTTCGGATTACTCAAAGCAGTCAATTAAAAATAACTTCAGAATTACACACACACCCACGCACGCACGTACGAACGTATGCACATATACACAAATACACACACATACACACGCGCGCACACACACACACACACACACACACACACACAAACACACATGCTTTCCAGCATTGTCTTAAGAGGTAAGATTTTACTGGACATCTAGTACTTACATTCAAATATAGTACAAGAGATTTAACAAGATTGCCACCCAGATAATTAAATCTAGATGGCAGGTGGACAATGTAGCCCTTTGGCTCATCGAGAGTACAACCCTTTTATTTACTTGTATCCCGCACTTCTAACGTATGTGCCGAGTTTATTTTTAAACATATTCACGCTACTTGCACCAACACAATCAGCGGAAAATCTGTTCCTTTCATTACAGTGCTTTGTGGAAATGAGAACTGTCTTATATATAATCTACACTGCTCCTTTACTAATGTAACACACAGCATACTTACAGAGAGTAGCAGAAGAACGCCGAGAGGTGACCAAGAAAGAGTAACCAACACAAGATAAATATAACGGTTTGTCTAAAAACGTTATGCAACTCACGTTTCTGTTCGCTGCAGGTAACTCCCGAGTAGTCTTCTGGACAGACGCATGTAAAGCCATCCGTGACGTGAACACACGCACACACGCACACACGCACACACGCACACACGCACACACGCACACACGCACACATACACACACCCACGTCCGTCACTGCCTCATTGCCTCACATTCAAGCTAAGGACCTAACACCTAATAAAATATGCTTGGTAAGATTGAGATACACCATAAAAGCACAGAGTCGAGATGATTATACCGCCCTAACTAATAAACAGCAAAATGGATTACATTGTTCTCAGTAAATTGGTCTTACAGCTCTGTCAGGGCTTTGACAGCCTGAGGTGCGAGTTTTCAGTGCGCTGTAGCGGCGGCCAAACGGAAGCAGGGTGAAGAATGATAGTTTGCTAGAGTGGGAGGTGTCACGTGCAATGTGACCAGCACGTCTGATTAGCCGCTGCTGGTAAAGAGTATCCACAGAGGGCAAATCGTTTCCAACTATTTTGGAGGCAGTTTTAACCACTCTGTTCAATTTCCCGTTGTCACACGCTGCCAAACCACATTGTAATAGAAAAGGTCAAAGTTTACCATAATCTGACTACTCGCACCAAACGCTTTGAGATGCCTGAGGAAATAAAGCCGCTGTTGTGCTTTTTGGATAACGTTTTCTGTGTTTTTCTCCCATATCACGTAATTTCACACAAAAAGATATATGATATATTACGGTATGGCATCATATTGCTTTGTTGATGTGTTGACTTAACTCAACATACTTAGTTGCTTTGATTCACACTTATCCGTTTCCTTCCTTTTATATTGATTCGCAGAACTGTACGTTAATTCAGATTGTTCAACTTAGTAATTTCATAATACTTACACACATTGTTTTCCAGCATTGTTTTACGGGTAAGAATGTAGGCCTACTCGACATTTAATATTTACTTTCAAATATATTACACATAGCATGTCTGTACATCGCAGCAGAACACCAAAAAGCGTCCAAGAAAAGGAAACTACACAAGAAAACAACACAAATAACAAAGTCATGCAACTCACGTTTCTGTTCGCTGCAGGTCACTCCCGAGTAGTCTTCTGAGCAGACGCATGTGAAGCTTCCCGTGACTTGAACACACGTTGCTCCATTCTGACACGGCTCACTCTGGCATACGACTACAAAGAACCACATACTTTATTAATTACAAGTGTACGTTGAAATCGACAACATATTTTCTTCCGTGTTCCATTTCTACTTCACTTAATAGAGATGGCAACTTCTTGCTGCATTTATTTATATAGCATCCACCAGTGTATTATTTCTGAGATATGAACAGCATAATATTATGGACATTAATTGATTTATATAAACGTACGCTGGACACAAACATTGACAACAAATTCACCGAGATGAATGCATATCCTACTATATCGAAAATGAGGATATTTATTCCCATCGTTATTCCCATCGCGGAATAATCTAAGGGGTGTTTTTATTCAAATCATTGGATATGAAAAATGAAAGTTTCGAATTTGAAAACGAACTATCCTGAAGAATGTTCAGTAATCTTAGGACAAAGTATGGACAAGAATGTGTCAAAGACGTGAGGAAACTCGAACAATTGACCAGAAAGGTTTCGCGCCACAGAAATCACCTTGTATTTACGCTACGTTGCAAAGACATCAATGTAACACCTCCCAGTCTCAGTCTGAAATGCCCGATAAACACGACGAATGCGAGGAGAATAGTGGACAAAGCCAGGAAGGAACTAGTGAGAGAGAGAATACGTGTCATAAACAACAAATTGGACACGTTTAAAGAGAAGAAACTCGCCCTAGAAACGAAGCTGTTTACTTCGTTGTCAAGGGAAGAACAACAAAACGTCACGCGCCACACCGCGCATGTCAGCGAGAGTACGCATGAGAAAACAAAATGGCGCCACCAACAACAAATTCGGCGCTTGGAAGCGAAGAGAGACAGAACAAACGAAGTTGACCTTACCGGAACACAGCTAAAAAGGTGGGTGATAAATCTGTCGAAATACAAACTGTCCGGGGCCCAGAATAAGATATTAGCGAAGGGACTAAATTACGCGGTAACGCCAAAAAAGTACCAACCGAGGAGTTCTTCGTAGCGGCAGAACAAGCGACATGGAAACTACCACAAGAACAAAAAGACAAACTTCGTGCAGATATCGCGGGAGTTCTGAAATCAGCAAAAGTTCCAAAACAGAACCTAACCAGACAAGAAAGAACAGCCTTGAAAGAGCTGCAGAAGGAGAAGTCCATCACCATACTCCCAGCGGACAAGGGAAAGGCCACAGTCATCATGGAAACGAAAGAATACCAGGACAAAATGAAAGAAATGCTAAGTGACGAAGCGACATATGAGAAGTTAAAGAAGGATCCGACCAAGAAATATAAGGCAGAACTCATCAGAATGGTAAATTCCTTGGAGAAGGAGGGGAAGATCACCAAAGATCAGTACTGGTACTTATATCCTACGCTAGAAAAAGTACCACGGATGTATGGATCACCAAAAATCCACAAGGAGAAGGTGCCACTCAGACCAATTGTCGACTACACACAGACAATAGCATACAGAGTATCCAGAGAATTGGCCAACATACTACAACCACTTGTTGGAAAAACAGAACACCATACGGAAAATTCACAAGAATTGGTGAAAGAAATGACAAAGCTGAGAATGGAAGAAGGAGAATCATTTGTGTCATATGACGTTGTGTCACTGTTCACGAAGACCCCAATCAGAGAAGCTTGCAAAGTCATCAGAAAAAGACTAGAGAATGACAAGACACTAAAGAAGAGAACAAATATAAACGTAGACGACATCATGGAGTTGTTGAAATTTGTCTTGAAGACGACATACTTCAGATTTGGAGGAGAAATTTACCAACAGAAGTTTGGGGTAGCCATGGGCAGTCCAGTGTCCCCCATTGTTGTGAACCTGTACAGGGAGGACCTGGAGCAGAAAATCATAGCCACAGCACCAGTCGATTGCCAACCGAGAAACTGGAAGCGATATGTGGACGATATAATTTGCCTGGTACACACAGGAAAGGCAAAGAAATTACAACAACACATGAACACTGTAGACCCCACAGGTAGCATCATTTTCACACGGGAAGACGAAGAGAACAACAGCATGCCCTTCTTGGATGCAAAGTTCACCAGAAAGGAAGATGGCAGTGTGAAGTCCACAGTGTACAGGAAGAAGACGCACACTGACCAATACCTGAATTTTGCATCCCACCACCCCAAACATCAGAAGTTGGGAGTTGTCAAAACCCTTATGAACAGGTGTGAGACAATAACTTCGGAGGAGGGGGACAAGAAAGAAGAGGTGGAACACCTGAGAGGAGCTCTAACAGTATGTGGCTATCCGTCGTGGGCCTTGAAAAAGGCGACAGATAGCAGTAAGAAGAAAAAGACCAACAAAAAGACTAAGGACAAAAACTATCGGAGCCAAGTAGTCATCCCATACATAGAGGGGGTATCGGAGAGAGTACATCGAGTACTGAAAAAATATGGAGTAGCAACGGCCATGCGTCCCCACACCACCCTCAGACACCTGTTGGTACATCCCAAGGACAAAGTACAGCTAGAAGAACAGGGCGAACTGGTGTACCAAATACCGTGCAAGAATTGTGGTGGGGAATACATTGGGGAGACAGGAAGACTACTCAAAACAAGACTGGAGGAACACAGAAAGGACGTAGACAACACGAAAAATGAGAAATACACAAGGAGCGGAAAAAAAAGATTGATGTCTACCATCAATAAATCCGCCCTTACAGACCATGCGACAACTGAAAACCATATCATAGACTGGGAGGGAGTGAAAATTGTTGACAAAGAACCCAACAGAAGAATTCGGCAAATCAAGGAAGCCATCTGGATCAGAAAAACCCAAACACCCATCAACAGAGACGAGGGCAATTACGAATTGCCTCACGTGTACGATGACGTCATTCAGCGTCATAGGTACTGATGAAGTCGACGTGACACGTCAACGAAAGCCTCTACCAGGTAATTTAACATGATTCTTGGATATGAAAAATGAAAGTTTCGAATCTAAGGGGTGGTTTTATTGCAATTTTTTTTTACAAATAAGAGAGCCTCGCACGTGTTCTGTATTTTTTTTAAAGGGAATAAATGCGGTCATTTAAAAATATACTTTTAAAGAACAACAACAAGTCAAAAATGTTGTATCAACTGTCAATTAATATAAAATATAACTGCCCGAAGGAATGCCCCGTTTGTAATTATATCAGGTGTACTTACCTTTCAGCGATTAATGAATGCGATCATTCTTATCACGTGTACATTTTTCTCGTATTTAGACCGATAAATTATAGTTCTCTGTTGGCACTGATCCGAAGTTGTAAATCTCCATTTATTTCCAATTAATTGCTATATCACAAAAAAACGTGTACATGTCGTTAGTTATTTAACTTGATTACAGCAAATAATAATTTAACCGCCGTGTAATAGTTATTCTATAAACTATTACAACTTCGACATCTCACAGCTTAGATCGGCCACATCGGAAGACGTCAAGTGAGAAAACTACGCAAGCGAAAAACATCTAAAGGCCGGGACACACTTGCACTTTACGCCCAACCAGACCAGACCTCGACAGCAGTGCATCCACTACACCGACAAACACCGACTGTGCTATACCGAGGAGTCTATATTTACACCGCAGGCGTCACTGAGCGAGATCATGGTAGTCTACAATGAGAGTTTTTGTCCGCCATTCATGCTTCCAGAATGGCGGACTAACTGCTCCATTTATGACCTTTTTTAACAATGGGAATAGCGCATGCTGGACCCTCTTGTGTTTATACACGGTCTTTGGCTACACTCTAAGCCGGTGTGACGTCATAATCACGTAAACTTGAACATTTTCGAATACGATAGTCCGACATCGACTAGTTATTTAAATGCTTGGTTCTTACGTAGTCGAAACCAAAGACTGTATATAAATACAAGGCGGTGCAGCGCGCGCTATCTACATTGTTCGAGACCAAGGAGCCTCTATTTGGACAGGAGGCGTCACTGAGCGAGAAAATGGCAGTCTACACTGAAGGTTTTTGTCCGCCATTCGGGAGGCAAGCGCATGCGCCTGCGGGACCTCAGCGCGCGATGTTAGCGTACAAATCACCTACAAACGCTGCAATTATTTACTGAGCCAACTGAACATCGTCGTGTTTCATCAGAATAATCATCAGGCTGTACCACTTCTTATATAATTAAAATATTGAGGTTATCGTTGAAAATTTTGAGCAATGGTAATGCAAAGAGCTGCATTTTCTGCACGCGTATGATCTGGCTTGGCGCAACTCCAGAATGGCGGACGAACAGCTTACGTTCTTTTCTCGAACAATGTAGATAGCGCGCGCTGTACCGTCTTGTATTGATATACGGTCTTTGGTCGAAACTGTTCAAGTGACGTCACGCCGGCTTAAAGTATAAGTGTAGTCGGTGTTGGTCGGTGTAGTGGATACACAGCAGTCGAAAGGAGTCTGGTGTGGTCTGGTCTGGTAAGGTCGGGCGAAAAGTGTTAGTGTATCCCGGCCTTTGACTGTGTACGGGGTGACGTCATAAATTTGCAATGCCCACAAAAAAACTACAGCATTTCGCATTGGTTCAAACCGCCATACACACCAACAATGCGTCACTGCGATTTTGAGCCAAAACCATAGGCATAGTTACTACCAAACGGTTTCAATTTACTTGACATGATTACCAAGACATTACCTACCACGTTTCCCGTTTCTGATATCCACAATAACGTTATGTTAATGTATGTTAATATGTTTCCGGTCGATGTGTGGCACAATTCTATTTATATTCCCTGCGATACGTGGTGATGTATCACAAAGCTTTACCCTCTGGAAGATCTGCAACGCACTGCGACCTACATTCGATAAACCAGAGTTGCAGTCTGAGCTAACGCCGAAAAAGAAGTAGAATGCTTTACGTTTATTTGTTGGACCTTGCAAACTGTTGGGACAACACCGACCGCACACATGTCATAACGCTAACTAACTTTTAATTTCGCTGCAGGTCACTCCCGAGTAGTCTTCTGGACAGACGCATGTGAAGCCACCCGTGACGTGGACACACGTTGCTCCATTCTGACACGGCTGACTCTTGCATTCAACTGCAACGTAAAATATAGTCACATAATTATAATTATTTTACATTGAAAACATCAGTAGATGTTTTTTCCATCTTCCACGTCTTCTTCTTTCAGCAGGAGCTTAAATAATTATCTCGAGCTGCATTTGTTTGAAATGTAATGGACAATATTTTTAAACAGAAAATATAGCGCCCATGATTGTGTAGTCTCTGAGATAGAAATGACTTACTATGTATATTAATGTAAACCTACTCGAACAAAACAGTAGATAACAAAATCAAGGGATCCAGACATTCCATACTATGTGGATATAGGAAATATGTACAGGCAGTATATTCCAATCTTTGTCACTAACATTATCATAATGATGTTTTTCCCAAGGTTTTGATTTGATGAAAATTATTGTCTTCGAAATTTACCCGACCGAATTACGCTTTGTTCCGTTTATCTGGAGCTAATATACAAACAATTTACACCTGCTACTGAGCTACTTACGTCGGCATTCGTACGTGACACTGACGTATTTATTGTTGCCCCAGCAAGGATCCGGGAATGATGATCCGACGACGTCACACGCCGTCTTGTCCTGGCAGATCGTGCGAACTTTGTCGGCAGCTCCAGGCAGACTACACGCCGTCGACGTCATTGATGCGGCTGGGCACGTGGTCTTGTCGAGTCGGCCGTAGAAGGCATCAATGATGTTAATGACGGCCCCCAACGGACAATTTATGTGCATCTTGTTGTTGAGACATTCCAATCCTGAAACACACAAAATAGCTAATTTGGAGTTTATATTTTCTGTACTGAATGCGCGCAAACAAGGTCCGCTCTTGTTGATTATTTGTAGGAGTAGAACTACTTACATTATTATCATGTATTTTCTCAAATAAAGGATCAATGTATCAGTATGTTATTATAACACTGTGTCGGCGAACTCCAGTCCTGTCCACTGCACTGGTGGCCTTGTCATATAGGTGTTCAATGATTGGATCCAATGTTGTATTTCCTCATGGTCGCCCATAGGACCGCAAGCCATATCCTATCAAAGGCCTTCTTAAAGTCTATGAAGACAAGGTGCAGGCCTTGTTGGTGTTGAAGGTGTTTCTCGCAAAATTCTAAGTTTGAAGATATGTTCACTGGTCTTCCGTCCTGTTCGAAAACCCGCCTGTTCTTCTGCGATGATCTTTTCCGCCTGGGGTTTGAATCTGTTGAGTAGGATCTTCAGCATGAGTTTGCTCGGTTGACTGATGAGGCCGATTGTTCTATAATGTTGGTGCAGCTGTATGTTGCCTTTCTTGGGAAACGTGATGATCAATGACTGGGTCCATGGGGTGGGCGATTCTCCTGTCTGCCAGATCTTGTTGCAGATTGTCGTGAGGGTGGTGATCAAGGCTTCTCACCCAGCTTGAACCAGTTCTGCTGGTATGTTGTCAATTCCAGCTGACTCTCCTTTTTTTCAGAGATTTCACTGCAGCCTCCACTTCCTCATGAAGAATGGGGTAATCGTCCTCTTCTGTGGGGTGTGGACAATTTAGTATCGCTGGGTCTCAGTTGGTTTGTAGTTGTACAATTCTGAGCAGTATTCTGTTCATCGGTTGAGAATCTGTTCTTCTTCCGTAAGGCATTTCCCTGATTTGTCTTGGATGGTGGTGGTTATCCCTTTCTTCACTGATGTCAAGTCTTTCACAACTTGGTAGGTCTTCTTGCTGTTGTTCTTGCTCAGACTTTCTTCAATTTTACAACATTGTTCTGTTATCTAGTCATCTTTTGCTCTTCTCATATCTTGTCTGATCGTCTTGTTCCTGTCGAGGATGTATGCTGTGACCCACGGTTTCTTTGTCCGACGATGTTTGCCGAGGATCTCGCTGGCTTCAGGTCAGTGTCTTTGTCATCCAGGATGACATAGACTTAGCGATTCCCACGTCTAGTGACGCGTGCGGCAATCATAGCACGCCATCCAAATCTGTCGCATGCTAGTGTTCTGACATCCCGCCAATTTTTGTTGACCATCTGTAGGTCCCGGTCAATAGTTTGGCGCCAGTTAGTTCTTGGTTGACTCCTCTTTCTTTGGCCACCATAGCGCTTGTTGGGCAGGTCTAGTAATTGGGAGCCTTGTGACATGGCCGAGTCATCTCATTCATCTTCTGCAGATATTAGATGACGCCAGAGATTGTCCTGACCGTATCCGGACATATGTGTTCGTCATATGATCGCTCTAATGTATGCCCAATATCTTTCGCAGGCAGTTAGTGTCGAATGAATCAATTTTGTTTTCTTGACTTGTTTTCAGTTTTACACCCATTGTACAATTGTTTCACCACTCGCTTTCATAATTTCAGTTGTGATTCCGTCCATGCCAGGTGACTTGTTTGTTTTGAGAGTCGTAATGGCCTTCATCACTTCCTCACTTCATCCTCCGAGAACTCCTCTGTGTTTATTGGGAGCACTGTCTCAGGGTTGCCAGTCTATGCTGGTGTTTCAGGTGCAGGTCTATTGAGAACCTCTCTAAAGTGTTCTACCCATCTCTCTAGTTTGCCCTCTCCTTTCGATAGTAGAGATCCATCCTTGGCTTTGATTGGTCCAGACCTTGCCTTTGTGCTGCCAGTGATTTTCTTCGCAAAGCGGTAAACCTGTCTCATGTCATTTCGAGCAGCTGCGTTCTCTGCCTCCTGTGCCTGTCTGTCAAGCCATTCACGTTTGTCCGTTTGTGCAATGCTCTTCACGTCTCTGTCCTTCTTACTATAGCCCCGGTAGGAAGTTATGCTGCAGAACACATGTTGTCGTGTATGTTGCAGGAGTTTCCTATCCGCAATCAATCCCCATGTGTGATCTGATCCAAGAGATTTCTGGAATCCCTTCCTTTGAACCTGGTGTATGATCTGCAAGGGCAGCAAAACGATTACTCAGGACTGCTTGGAATTCATATTTGGTCACTGTGTTCTGGAGCTTGTTCATATCCAATCTTTTAGTAGTGTTTTACTTTTTTTTTGTATCTTCAACTTGATCTTGATCTTCGCAATAACCAAATGGTGATCAGTACAGGTGTTTGCTCCACGGTGCACTCGGACGTTCTGCAGACACGGGTACCTCCGGCTTGGTCCAGTAACAAAATGGTCGATCTGTGTGAAGGTCTTGTGCTCGTTTAAAAACCATGTTATTGTGTGTGTGTGTGTCTTTGTGCTCAAAGAGTACAGATCCAATCACTAAGTTATTCATTGCACATAATTGCACAAAGCGATTGCCATTATCTGTAAATTTCCCAAATGCGTGTGACCTTCGGACATGTTAAAAACCAGACCTATCTCAACCAATCTGGACGTTCATGTCTCCCATAACAATGATTATGTCATGATGTGGAATCTTCTCTACCAGATCCTGTTGATGCTTATAGAAGCTGTCTTTCTCATAGTCATTATGGTTGTTGGTTGGTACACAGCACTGGATGGTGGTGACCTTGGCATGTGATGTTACAAATCTTGCCGTAATTAATCGTTCATTCATTGGGGTCCATTCTGTAAGCGCACTGCTTGCATCTTTGTGAAGAACGATTGCAACACCACTGTGATGGATAACATATTGTCTTCCAGAGAACAGTAGGGTCTTGTTTCCTGATTTGAATTTTCAGTCAGTCCAACGAACCTCGCTGAGACCTAGTATGTTGATATTGTAGATGTCCATCTCTTTAATCAATTGTTTAAAATCAGAGTTTTCCTTCTCCTAGACCTATTGCCTGCTAAGGCTAATGAGCTGGGTCTACCCAGGTTTGGAATCAGAGTTGTCCTTCTCCTAGATCCCTAGCATGTTAGCCTGTGGCCGCAAGGTGTGGAGTGGTGGTGACACAGATCTGTTTGTGTCTAATGCCGTAGTGTAGTATATAATATGCAGTGCTTGCACTTCACGCTCTCGCTTTCAGCTACGACCGCCATCTAGTCCCTTCACAGGGACGAAAAGGGAGCCGAATGCGTAACCCTAGCCCCTACATAGACAAGGCTCTAGCATGACCTTGTGACACACTGCGGATACTGGGCACATCCAGGATGGTACGGGGTGCAAATGTTCCACCTATCATTGCTTTGAATGCTTCTGCTAAATCAGGATCCTTAAGTTTGATTCTGTTTTTAAATTTGATTCTTATGTGATTTGGCTTGCTGATCCTCTTCATGCGAATGTGGAAGGTTGCCATCAACAAGCATGATCGCTTCCAATATCTGCTCCTGGAAAGCTTCGTGCCCTGGCAATGTTCACGCCTGTGCGAAAGCATAGTTTCACCAAGATGTAGTCGATCTGGTTGGGATGTTTTCCGTCTGGTCTGTGCCAGGTCCATCTTCTGGATGCATTGTGTGGAACAAATGTATTAGCCAGTATTAGTTCATTATATGTTGCAAACAAACTCAAAGAGCCTGTGTCCTCTCTCATTTGTTTCAGCAATGCAGAAAGGTCCGCAAATGTCTTGCCATTTGGTCTGCGCATCCTCTCCCACTTTTGCATTCCAATCTCCTAGTACAATTAGATTAGTGATATCATGCAGTTGGCCATAAAAATCTTCCACCTCACTGTCGTCATAGTCAGACGTTGGAGCGTAAACTTGTATGACTGTGATGTTGAAGGGAGTTGCCCTCAGGCGGATGGTGTTGAGCCAGCTGGAGACTGGACGACAACGCCCACATAGACAGTTATATGGACCTACTATGTATATTAACCTAAACTAATTTATTTGTTTATTTTGTAAACATAGTTGAGTCGTTGGTTGAAAATAGTCTGGTTAGTTAAGGCAAATGTTTGGCCGAATTGTTACTTGCCGGATAAAAGCACGAAAATTGGACCGTATATGTATAATTTCACGGCGAATCCGATCAGAGGGGGCTCCACGTCAAACGTTGTGTCCTTGACCTGATCCAAATATAATGTGTTCTTGACCGTGAGTGTCAAGGTTACATGTCAGTAACCTGGAAATGTCACGGTCAAATGAGAATGATAGGGAAATTTGTATTCTACAGCAAGGCGACGCTTTTTGTGCATATATGCAAGCAAAGTTTATATGCTGGTCTATTTTTGTTTTATTTCAAGGCCTATTTCTAAATAGGTAAAAATTTATGAACGGGAATTAGTAGCATCTAGATGATGCTGTCAGCAACCTGCCGGACTCGAGACAAACGCGTTGCCAGACGCTATTAAACGTAAGTGCATAATTACACGTGTGGTTTGCGATTTGATCATATATCTTCAGTCAAATCACTGCTAAGATATTCACTGTGTGATGACACATAAATGACACTACCAAAAGTACTCACATTTGAAAATATTGCTGTGACTTTGATCAAAATGTGAGCGATATTAGAGTGTTATGCATGAAACGGCGACGATTTGAACGGGGTCAGACCAGCGTTATGTAAGACGGTTAAGGGAAATATCTTACCGTCACAATGTACAATCTATAGATTCGTCAAGTTATGTTATATCAACAATATACAATAATAAACCTAACGTAAATTGCGCGTGCTCGGAAAAACAAATCGACCCATTTTAATACTATTTTGTTTCAGATGGAAAGCACACACATTGAAGAGACAAACAGCTGTTATATCAACTGGAACCTATGCGTTATCTGTCAGGAAGCATCTGGAAAAAAATTACGGTGTCCTCTGAGAAATCCAGATGGACAATACTCTGCGGAGAATGTTTACAAAAGTTTTGTTACCAACATTAAGGGATTCCAAGATATTGGACAGCTCCCAGTACATATGAAATGTTAACACTCTGTTGAGTTGCTTATGAATAAAGAATACATGTCGATACAAATCCAGCAACGCTAAACTCGAACGAGCAAGGAAGCAAAAAAGAACAACGGAAGCTGTCGGGGGAAGACAGAAGACGCTCAAAACAAAAAACCTGCCATGACAAGACATGCTGTATATTCTGCAGCAAAAGGGACGAATCTGGCCAACTTCATGGCTATAACACTCACAATGGTGAAAAATCACTCCGTTATATGGCTAAAGAGTTGAACGATTACGAATTGTGCGTGAAAATTTGTGGCGGCGATTTAGTTGGATTAGAGTCTAAATAACACACTTCCTGTTTTATGAAATACAGGAACAAACACCGTTCGTTCTTTAGAGCAAAACGCAGAAGCTGCGGTGGAAGCTACTCGGAGTTGCGAGAAGTTAACCGAGCTCGAACATTTGCAAATTTAACCGGTGATATCGAGTCGACGGTTGATCGTGGAGAAACAATGTTCAAGTTATTTACGCTGCGCACTTCCTTCGAACAAAGGTAGGAAGAACTGGGTCACAGCATTGCAGTCAACAACACTCGCTTAAAAGAAGAACTTTTGGAACTTGTCTGCACTTACGGGCTGCAGGAACAATCCCGCGGTAAACATTGCGTGCTAATGTTTCCTGTGGTGATGCAAGAAATGTTGGGGGCCGCCTTTGAGCAGCAAAAATACAAGTGCTGCTGATAGCAAAGGTGGCAAAGTCGGGCGCCTAGTGCTCTGCTGGTTTCGCCTACATAGGTCTGATGACAGTCCGGACATCGTATCTCATATAGACGAGCATTAGGAGCCCGACACAAAGAACACATAAACACCAAGGGCCCACTCACAGCAGTAGGTGAACACAGTGAATGAGAGCCGCAACATATAGGCTAAAGGTACACTCTAGAGAAAACAACTTGTAGAGAAAACAAATCAGTGAATTTAAATTTAAATCAGAGAGAGGTGATCAGAAATCAACAGTTGAATTTGAATTTGAATTAACGTTTATTCAACAACAACAACAACATAATACATGCACAGTATGGTTTGCTGCTGCTGCTGCTGCTGAAAGGACATAGCTGAAGTCATAGACTTATGTGTTGCTATGCCCTACTCGAACTAAGAAAACTGAATAAATACAACAGGAATTATAAATAAATCACAAAATAATATTCACAACTCATACATAAACTGTTTACTATAGTGCTTGTGTTACTATTACATAGGTTTAATAAAACGTCACCTTCAATTAGCAATTCAAAAATATGTAGAAAGTAATGACAACTTGATTGCTTTTTTAAATTGTGTTAAACTTGGAAGCTGAGTCAGTTTATTTGATAAATTGTTCCACGTTTTTATACCCTTGACGGTGATTGACAGCAGTCGGAGGGTGGTGTTTGTCTTTTTAACATAGAACAATTTGCTTTGTCTGGTATCATGTATGTGTATAGCTGCGGTTGGTTCAAATAATGCTTGAACACGACCATTTAAAGAATGGTTGTTTGCTTTATAAACTATGATCATAGTCTTGTATTTAACTAAATCATAACATTTAAGCATGTTTGAGAGATGGAAAAATACAGATGTATGATCATGGTAATTAAGATTATAAATAATCCGTATAGCTTTTTTCTGTAACATAAATAGTTTTCTGAGTCTAGATTGATAAGTATTTTCCCAGATCTCACAGCAATATGACATATGTGGTTCAACAAGTGAATTATATAATGTGTGTAACGCTTGACAATCAAGAACATGCCTAGTTTTATACAAAACTACTATGTTTTTTTATTCAACCATTTTTATGTGTTCTCCCTATGTTACGTTTTCGTCAATGGTTACTCCAAGGAATTTAGTATATGATACCTGCTCAATGTTTTTCCCATTCAAAACTGTATTCACATCTGTTATAGGTTGCTTTTTATTGTTGAACATTATAAAATGTGTTTTGTTCACATTAAGTGATAATTTGTTCGCTCGAAACCACAGGTCTAGTTTTTTTAGTTCGTTGTTAATAACAGTGCTTACTTCATCTGTGTTACTAGCGGAATAAAACATGTTTGTATCATCAGCAAACAAAATAATATCAAGCAATTTTGAGACTTCACACATGTCATTTATGTACAGAATAAATAATAACGGGCCAAGGATTGAACCTTGCGGGACTCCACACTTGATTTCCTTTTGTTCTGAGTTACTGTTGTTATAGCATACATATTGTCTACGGTTGGTTAAGTAGCTTTTTTATCCAGGCCAGAGCCAGATCCCTTATTCCGTAGCATTGCAATTTACTTAGCAGTATGTTGTGGTCAACAGTGTCAAAGGCTTTTTTTAGGTCGATAAAGACTCCAATCGTGCTTTGGCATTTATCCATTGCGGATGTAATTTTTTCGACAAATTCTGTTAAAGCTAGTGAAGTTGAGTGATTACTTCTGAAGCCATATTGCCCATCTGTCAATATGTGTTGTGTTTCAAGTATTTTTGAAAATTGGGATAAGAGAGATATAGGTCTATAATTAGAAAATTGAAAACGATCTCCTGACTTAAATATAGGAATGACTTTTGCTAATTTCATATCATTTGGAAATGATCCGCTGAACAAAGATCTGTTAAAAATGTGAGTTAGCGGTTGTACAATTTGCTTTATTACATGCTTAACTGTTTTCATGCTGATTTCATCGTGTCCGTATGAAGATTTACTTTTGCACCCAGACACAATTTCGAGTACTTCTTGCTCAGTAGCGGGGGACATATACATTGATTGTGATACAGTACGTTTTACATAGTCGGTTGGCTTTGTCCCCGGGCAGGGTTCTATGAGGTTGATTCCGGATACAACCTTCCCGCGATCTTCCTGGAAGTGTTGTCATGTGACAGTTACCAACACAGTCACATGACGACCGAGAGTGGCGCAAACAAACGCTGATGAAGACGTTGTGAAGACTTCGAAAGTTCCGTTCAGAGCAGCATAGGACTCGGAAAGATAACTTACCATTTTTTCAAAACTATGAATGTAACCCAGTCCGGAAGCAATTTACATGCTAATAATTGTAGATCTTCGTTGTGACATATCTCTATTGCAGACATCATTTTATGTTTTGAGATAAGATTACTATTTGCAGTTTTGTGTTTTAAATTTAAAATGTTGTGATGTGTGTGCTGTGACGTACATGATGTGGTAGGTATGGCAGGACGAGTGAGGACTATTGTATTACAGTGCTTAGGTAACCCCAGCCCAGGAGCCTGCGCAGTCCTAAATCCGGTACTGATTCTACAAATAATAATACCACCATATAATAGTTATACTGTCAAATATTACGATGTTGACGTCTCACATATTAACTCGAAAACGCCACAAGCCAATGAGTGAGAAAAACTACGGAAACGGACAACAGCGGAGTATGCGTACTGGTAGCCTCTTACATTTGAAACGTCCAGAAAACTAGCGCAGCGATTCGCACTGTGATGACGCCCAAAACACCTCTACATGTATGGTAATATCTTACTGTTTTTGTAGGACTTTTCGATCAAATGCAACCATCCTTACCGCTAACCGTACACAACAACGCCATGCGACTCACGTTTCTGTTCGCTGCAGGTCACTCCCGAGTAGTCTTCTGGACAGACGCATGTGAAGCCACCCGTGGCGTGAACACACGTTGCTCCATTCTGACACGGCTCACTCTGACATTCAACTGCAAAGACACAATATTTTCTTGATTAAAAATGTTCATGTAGAACACGATAACATATTACATTTTCTCCAAATAGCGATCCATATTTAACTGCGTCTTGCTTAAATGTAATTCGAAAATATATATTGAGACTGACAAACATTGCATACAGAATTCCATGTTATCCTGTGATATGATTTGCTTTATATATAGTATAATTAATACTTAATAATTATATATATTCTACATATACATATGACAACGTTGAAGATAACAAAACCAAAAGAAAGAAACGTTATTCCGTTACATAAAATAGATGATCTTAGTATGTTATGAAACTAACACAATTTATGCCTCGTTCAAATACAGTTCATTACTAGCTAGGATCCTACTAGTCGCTACTAGCAAGTAGGTCTACTCGCTCCTAGCTGTTAGTAAATGTATGTGTGAACGTCACTCGCTGCAATGTTCAATGACGTTAATGACTGCCCCCGACGGAAAATTTATGTTCATCATGGTGTCGAGACATACCAATCCTGAAATGCAAAAAAATCGCATTCCACACTAGGGTCTATGCTTATTTATACTGACTGTGCACGAGTCCAGCATTCTATATTGTTAATTGCATACCTTACCTTTCCACTTCGGGCCTTTTGGTCTTCAATTCTGGCTTCAATGCAACATCTCCATCTTGTTCTGTCTCTCTGTATCTCTGTATCTCTGTATCTCTGTATCTCTGTATCTATGTATCTCTGTATA